>WYDI02022493.1:0-159824 GCA_009867235.2 Psittacus erithacus | reverse complement strand
ATGGTTTAGTGTGAGGTGTCCCTGCCCATGGCAGGGGGGTTGGAACTAGGTGATCTTAAGGTCCTTTCCAACCCTAAATATTCTATGATTCTATATCCTCCATTTTTGGCTTTTAATAAATAAGCAGAAGACCTAATAGATATGTTTTCCTCCCCATGAATCAACAGAACATTATTAGCATTATAAAAAAAAAATAAAATAAAAAAAATCAAAATCAGCCATAACAACCAAAAGCTGTTTGCTGTGCATAAACACATTTCAAAAAAGGATTTGCAGAGGGGATGCCACAAAAGACCATCAGACAGAATGAATGATACCATAAGGAAAGAAATACTTATGCACTTTCATCTACCAGCTATGACCAGTGCTGCAAACACCAAAATCCATCCAAATAAAACAAACTGGGAAGCAATAGAGGCTTCTCCGTATTGCACACTTCTACTTGTCAGAAGATATAACTGCTTTATGAAGTTACCTGTATAAGCTGTGTTATTTCATGTAGTCAACAGTCAATGTAATAAGCGGATTCCAGCCAGTGAGTCAGTTTTGAACTTCCCCACATTTGTTATCCTGGATTCTGGAAGACAACTTTTGTCATTTGGGGAATGCTCTAGAGAATGGTTTCCATATGCTGGGTGCTTCAAGTGGTGATGTGAACCCCAGGTATCTCCTTCACAATCAGAAAGACTTCTTCCTTTAGCTTTAAAATAAAGCTTTCATGATTACTTTTAAGAGAACACGCCAGTGTACAATGCACACCCCTTGAAGCCAAGTTAGCATGTGTGTTACCATAGGTTAAAGCCATGTAGAAATATATCCTCCACTATTTGTGTTCTGAACTGAGAGTTTTACAGCACAGGGAACATAAACATGTCCGAATGAGCTGATGTTAGAGAAGAGAGTTAAAACACCCAGCCGATCAGAACGATCAGCGCTACTGATAGAATCTTCATGGAATTATAACAGAAATTACTTAAATCTGTCCAAATGGTGGACTGGAAAATTCATCAAGTCTTTTGTACCCAAGGAAATAACCAGAAATAGATTCTTTCATCAGCACTGAATTCTCATCCAAAGGCAAGCTGGTGTTTGTGAATTTCCTAGTGTCCTCATCCCTAGATAAGGTCACCCTGTTCTCCTTAGCACTGCAGATCTTTCTTTTCCTAGCAATGGGCCAGGCCAAGTTGCTCTCATGCTGGCCTTACATGGCAGGGTGGGAGAAAATCTGTTTTAGTTCACAGCCTTTTGATTCATTGCTGCCACTTTTAATGAGTGCCAATGGCTCAGATTTTGCAAAGGAAATACCTAACTAATATAACTGGCCTTTGGCCACCAGCTTGTTTGCAATTAGCATTGGCTTGCTTTGACCATTAGCCAAATCCAAATCCCAGACAGAAGGAACGATAAGGCTCTGCATTTTGCTGTTCATCCCTTGTACATCAGGGACCACTTTTAAGCCATAACACTCCCTACAAAGGGAACCAGACAGGGAAACAAGCGCATGGTCCAACACACTGGGAAGCAGGTAGCAAGAGCAGCCTGTTCAGATTTCTTTCAAAGCAGTAGGCAGTAGCTGCTTGCTGTTCATGCTATCAAAGTCTTGATGAAGCACTGCCATTCAGCCTCCCTGTCAAGTTTACCTAGCCCAAGCACAAAGCCAAGACACCAAGCACAAAATCCTGGCCCCTCAAAAGGAAATGGCAACCATTCCCTGCCAGCATCCAACCTCAGGGGCAGGGTTTCAGCCTCAGATTCAGGCTCTGCCACTAGCTCAGCACATTACCCCAAAACCATGCAGTCCCATCACCTTTCCCACCTGCACAGAAGAGGCACATTTCCAGCCCTGTCTGAGCTGCTTGGGACTGAAGGGGTCAAAAGCTGTCCTGAGCACCCACGGCTGCTATTGTGTTCCTCTTGCACAAAGCAGAAAGGAGGATGCTGAAGTTGAGACTGCAGGACAGGCTAGCACTTCTGATAAATACAATAAAGGCCACTCCAGCAATCAGTAAACAGTGGTATAATTAGCAAATGTTTTTCTATTTACTTCCTTTAATATGCAATAGGGGGAAATGAAATAAAATGTCAAGGACTTCATCAAACAGATGGTTCTGCACTTATTATTTTTCTCCACCGTATTGTTTGCGTCAACTAAAGAAACTCCTTTACGAAGTGTGACTCATGGATTCCTGGGAAGCTGCATTCTCAGCAGGGGGAGGACAGCAGGCGAGGACTGGAAAGGGGAGGGAAGAGGACTCAGCTCATGAGCTTTTATTAGGAGTATTATTATGTCTCATTAATTAATCTGACCGCCGCTTTAGTGACGTCTCGGTCTCATTTCACAGGAAAAAATTGCTCTGGATTGCCAAGTTAAATAGACAATTACAGGAAGACCAAATTATGCCTACATTGCATTCCCTCAGGGCATCAGGCCAAGTTCATGTCAAACCCATAATAACTAGACTACCCTCACTAAAAACAGCTCCTGTGGACATACGTCATGAGCCATTTGTAATCTACACAGAGGATGTATTGATCTTCCTTGGGCTTCCTTTCTCATAAACTCATAATAGCAAAGACAGGATTTTTGAAGCATCTAACTCTCTGCAGCACATATGCAGAGCATAAGCTGTGTTAAATCCAATAAAGCCTAATTAAAGCATAACCATTAGCTGTTTAATTTCCTTTTCCTATCCCAAGGGGCAGTTGCCTAAAGAGCAGGAGGAGAAACTTAGTACATTTCAGAGAAGGAATGGGAATTAAAAAAACCAAAACCCCAACAAAACCCCCCAAAAGCTTCTATTTTCCCTGAAGACAGACACACAGGTATAATCCAGGAAAGGTCTCTTTTTATCTGGTGACCCTCCCCCAAGTTTCTAGATTTGCTTGGACTACAGAAGAGCTGAGAAATCCTTAGGAGAAGAAGGGATGTGAAAGAGTATGTCCAAGAGAATGCAATGCCCTTAAAATCCATTTGAAATCAGAATGGCTTATGTCTTCAAATCTCTTTATTGTAATTCCTTCTCCCACTTCCAATGCCCAGCTCTTGGTTTATTCTCTATCTCTTTCCCTCATGTGCAGGTCTTTACCCCTCACCCCCATCTGAGAGATCCCAGCTGGAGAGGCCAAATTGTCCCCAGGCCGGGTAGGCTCCCCAGCTGGTCCCCTCAGCTCTTTGGCTTTGAAGGCCCTTTCAAGCACAGGTTTCCTTGCCCAGGGTGATGAGTTCCAGTAGCTCAAGAAACTGGTATTGACTGAACCAAGGCACTAGGAGCCTGACGTGGCTACAGTGACACAAACCTTCCTCCTTCCTCCCAGTCCCAATTCTTCTCAGTACATCCCTCAGGCCCATCATGATTTGCTTTTCTGTTATTCCCCAGCTTAGTTTTCATGTATGAAGAAACCTTTTGGGTGACACTGCACCCTCCTCATCTGCCCTGAGCACACGTCTGGCCTGCCCAGTGCAGGAGATCTGGGTCACTCTGCCTCCTAGGGCAGGCTTTTGCTCATCAGGGTATGCACAACTTCTCATTCCCATTTCCTCAAAGGTGAGCTCCAAGTGGCTTGGTCACCCCACAGACCCAGCAGGTCACTACCACCATCACTGACAGCCATGGTATAGCCATCTGCAGTGCATACCCTAGCAGTTTCCAACTCATGCAGAAATAACACTTCCCTCCTCCCTCAGACACAGCTATGTACTGCTAAGCACAACATGGACCTTTCCCTTCTGCTCCACACACACACACATATACACGTGAACATTTCTTGCTCCACACTCCTATCACCTCCTTCTTCCAGCAAAGATCTTTGTTTTTCCTCTTTGTAAAGCAGTGGGAACAACAGAACATCACGGACTGTTCAGCTCAGGCCCCCAAGGAGCAGCCAGCTGAGTCTGAATGTGTGTCTGGTGTAAATTTTAGCATGGTGTTGCACATCCATTCTGTTGTTCTTGGCAAGCGGGGACATCCTCACAACAGAGTTCACACTGGTCAGGACTGGCACAGCAGAAAAGCACAACTAGCCTCGTGGAAATGCGTTCCAAGCTAGCGTGGGGATTCTGGAAGAGGCTTTGTTTTCCCTTTCTTGTCTTAATGCTGTACAAACAAGCAATGAGTGTTATTAGATCTCTGTTCCTTTCCCAGGCTGTAACACGCTCTCCCTTTTTCCCCTCTATTGCCCAAGTTTAGGATTTTTCATGATCTAAGCCAAGCTATTCAAGTGACAAAGCAGATTGCTTTGCCTCCAGCCAAAACTGTGACCTTTTTAATAGTGAGGTGAAATGGCAGCATTTTGATTATCGTGGTGCTTTTGGTTTGGAGCAAGGAAAAATGTTTTTCTCTCTTTAACAACCAAGTGGCTTTTTACCTTACAAGTGGTTGCTTGTCATAGAGAAGGGTAGCAATTTTGTCCAAAAGCTGGTGACAAGATATTCCATGTTTTTCTCTGGCATTCATGAAATGTTTTGTCAACTCCTCACAATCCCTGTTAATCTTTCCTTTTAAAAACTACTGCTGGATCTTCAAATAGCACTGTTGAGCAGTGCAAGGAAACCTACAGCAACCTATGCCTTATTTCGAGATGCATGAAGTATTCTTTCTTATCAACTTTAAAAACTGAAAATTCATTAAAAAGGGAAAATCCCAGTGAAAAATGCAAACTCCCAGCAGTCTGTGTGATGGAGGCTGATCTGCAAAGGACTGCACACTGATAAAGGCTTTCCTGTTCTGAAATAGCAATAGGAAGAGGTGGAAGCATCAGCTTCTTGTTTGGTTCTCAGCTCCAGCTCTAATGAAGGCAGTCTGAGCCATGGCACACTCTCCTTTATTTTGCTGGCTTTTGACAGTTTAATCTTGAAGTTTTTTAGCACAGAGTCCACCTATTCCAGAGTTATCTCCCTCCGAAATGAAGGATCATGAGCACAGAGGTTTTCCAACAGTGCAAAAGGGATTCTGAGCTAAGAAGGGAAATTGCATATAGCGCATAGCTCTGCCTCTTCATTGTTAATGCAAGTATTAACTTAAAACGTTTCGAAACATCTTATTTCACCTGATTCTAATATCCACAGAAAAACATAGGGTTACATCATACAAATGCTCATCTATGCTAACTTCAATCTGCAAGGTCAGAATCTTCTTGTTTATACCAAAACTAAATGTACACTCTGTACTTCAGCAACAGCTTTGGATACCCACCAAAGGATGGGCACACGTATCTTGCAATAGCTTCGCAAGGAATGAAAAACCTATGGCTATTATAAGAGTGAAAATTTCTTAAAACTTAGGGTCATCATCTCTTGGTTTTTACTCTGTAGAGATCCGGAAATAAGGAAGAAAGTATTGGAAGTGTTGGGAGGTGCTTGCTACCCTTCCTTTAAGGTATGTACTTATTTGCTAATGCGGGTACAGAGAAGTGCAACAAGCCCTAACTCTTTAGGAAGGCAAAGTCTACCCTGCACAATGTCACATGTAGTAGCAGAGCTCTTTTTCTGCAGGTGTGGACATCTGTCTCATCTTCTGCTCTGGTCAAATCACCTTCAGTTCCTTTATTATTTACAACTTACTGCCTAGTGGAGAAGGTGTTTATAAGGAGGACAGCTGCCAAGCTTCACAAGTCAACGGCATAATCTGATGGTGCATGTTTTCTCCAAAGAGCCTTCCCTCTCTTTATGGTCCCTCTGCCAATCAGTGGTGCTATGGAGAAGGTGTTTACAGGAAGAGGTGCTGCAGCATTTCACCTCCTCTGGCAGTGTTACACAGTTGTAAAAGTCATTATGTAACGTCTCACTTCTGCAAAGCAGGAGATGTCACACAGCATGATGAAGATGCTGTCTGGTGCGTACTCCTCCAGCAAGCCAGGGAGAACATCTGTCACCAATAGTTCTGCTTCAGCTCCATCTGCACCTGGTTGTTCTTTCTGCAAGTTCCTGTGGGGTTTTTTTGTTCCATATATTCAGACACTCCGTGGTAGGTTTGTTGTCCTACATGGATTGCCATGGTCAAAGCATTTGTTCAACGGATACAAGGAAAAGCAAATAAATTAGCACCAAGTGACAACACTCTTTTCCAGAAGAGAAAACATAAGCTTCTTCTGTGGCTCACAAGATATTCTACATGTTGTATGTCTTGATGGTTTCTCCTTACGAGAGCATGGCAGGAAAGACTCAACTTCTGGCCCATTAGAAAGAGCTATGGTAGCATGCTTCAGGGTGGTAGGACAGAATGAATACACATTTGTTCCAAATGATATCAAATTAATCTTAGTACTGGGGATAGGAAGGAATTGTGCTGCAAATGAGCTTAAAAAAGGAAATCTGTAAGAAAACATCAGAGTCAGGATGAGCTATCAGATTGGGCTCGTGATGCTTACTGCATAGAGGACTCATCTTTGGTTTATCTCTTCCTATTTCAGTTATAAAATAAGATTTGAAAGAACACCACTTCCCTTTGAAAGAAGTAATCGCTAAGAAAAAGTATTGTGTTTTGTTTACTTAGTCCCTCCTTGATTAAAGCACAAAAGAAGCTTGCACATAGTCCAGTTAATGCTTTATCATTCATGTCCCTTATCATGCTCTGAAAGCACGTATTGTGCATGAGTCATAATTAGTTGTTTGTATAATATTAAAAGGAAAACAAACAGCCCCATATATCCCTGTTACACTAACAATAAGCTGACACATACTTAATCAAAATAGAGGATGCTGAATTAATTCAAAGAGATTGACTTTCAAGAGGGACAATTGGAAAGTTCCCCCAGAGCAATTAGTCACTCAGGCAGAGTTCAGCCAAACACAAGATGAAATTTGCCACATTTGTTCCAGAATTAATCATTTCTCAGATACTACTACAGTTAGCTTTAGCTTATTTCCAGACTTCACCATGAAACAGATGATGAATAAAAGAGTGATGCAACTAAATATTAAGAGGCTCAGACATAAGAAAATAACTGGAGTAACTTCCTTGTTTACACTTCTGATGCAAAGCCAAGAACACCTGCCTGTGCCCTGGCAAAGCCTGCACCAGTGGAAAAGTTTAGGGGAAAAAAGACACCCAGTTAACCAGTTGTTGAGGAACAAAATGACAAATAATACCATTTGTCAAAGAGCCTCATTTCCACAGCTAGTCTTTTGTTAAAGCATTACAGGCCATGATTGCTGGAGCAGGGAAACAAAGCAATTGCTGGCCCTTTGGCTGCTCTGCAAGCGCTTGGGATGGGACCGGGTGTTCTATACAGATTCAGGTATTCCAGATATCACCATCCACTGAAGCAATAAGGACACTTGGTTGGACTGTATTGGCAGCACTGTCAGGCACAGAAACAGGGTGAGCAGATCAAGACACCTTGCTAAAGTGTGACCCAACTCAGCAAAAGCCTGCTTTATTTTCCTGCATCAGACAAACAAAAGGAGAGGAAAGATCTTCCATTTACAAGGCAGAAAGAGAAGAAACATGTTATGCTGGGTACCTACGATAGTCCATTCTGACTAATTCCTTGCAATTGAGTAGCTACGTGACTTCCTCCTCTATGTGCAACACTTGAGTATCCATAGGATCAAGAGAAGGCAGCAGTCAAGGCACCAAGACACTAACATCCAGAGGCTATGCAGGCACCCTATACATAGACATCTAAGTTCAGCATGAAATATAGCAATGGACAAACATCCCCTCACTTTATATTTAAGATTGTGCCCTGAAAAGGCAACCTGTTACTTGCTTGCCCAGCAAATAGCACTTTTGTTACGCAGCATCAAAATAAGGTAGGCTCATAAAGAAAGATATAAAAAAGATGAATACTTAAAAGTCACACATTTTTTCTTTCAGGTAACATGAAAAAAAAAGGGAGAATGTTTATAGCTTGGGTAAAGTCACTCACATGTCTTTTGATTTAGGTGAGTAATAAAACAATTACAAAAATGCATTTGGAACAAGTCATACTGCACATGCCTTGATGGTATCTTTCAAAGCTAAATGCTTCTCCTCAATTCTGCTTCCTTTCAGACAGTCTGACTTTTTCCTGCCAATGTGCTCATCAGAGTTCTGCTTGAGTTTACAGCACCACAATTGAAAACCTGCATGGACTGAGTCATGATCATCTCATCCATACGATATTCTTAAGCACAGACTAGCCAAGTCTTTGGGAAAAAGCAGTTCAGTGTCAGATGATTAGTCATGTTAGCTTCATACCTCTGAGCAATGAATCATTCATTTTATATCTTCAGAAGCAGAAAAAAGAAAGAATGAAAGTCATGACTTAAATCGGTCTCTCAAGAGTAGGCAAAGATACAAATTAGTGGAAGAATCATGCAATGTCAGGAGCATTGGCTGATGCTGCTTTTATTTGAGATGCCATCACTTTTTTGGAGAGGATTAGATGTGATGAGTAAGCAGTCATTTCTAGCTCTGCTTGAAAAGCTATGGCAGCTACAGAGTGTTCGTTCACGTTGTCTGACTTCAGCCTACCAGGGAGGCTTCCTGGGGAAGCCAGAAGGAGTCTTGCAGCCGCTGTCAGGCTGACCATCAGCCCAGCTTTGAAAGGATTCATTTGTTGCCAAAAGGACATGCTGACTTTTGGTAGTTTGAAGGATGACAATTTATGCCCAGAGGAGGACATTTTTAAACTGGCTGTGCACAGACCTCATCGCGTTTTGTGGCCATCTGCTGACAAAACCAGGTAAGCCACCGTGCGTCAGAAAAAGCAGGAGTGTCCTTTTCTCGGCTACGAACTGGCTATGAACCCGGACTGTAGAAGTCCAGGTGTTCCTGAAAGTAACCCTATATTTACTCAAGTCACAACATGAAGCAGAGTATTTAATAGAAAGCAACATATTTTAAGCTAACTAAAACAGAAACCTTAACATAAACCTGTTTCTGAAATACTTTTAAGAAAAAAAAGAGCATGAGTGAATTCAAGGGCATTTTAGTACGTAACAACCCCCCCTCAAGTGTTGTGACAGCCAGAGCCTTCATGGTCATTTGTCATATGAGGATTATGGTTCAACTTTCATACATGGCAGAGAAACAAGAGCAGCAGCCACTGTGCCTTGGCAGCCCCAGCTGCTTTGTCTGTATCTTGCCCTGCACACTGCTCCTTGAATGTTCTCAATGTCACTGATGCAGATCAAAGTATCCATATGCAAATAGAGATGGTACAGATGAGACCACAATCTGCACATGTGCCTCTTTGGCCACGACCCTTGCCAGCATGCACTAAATCCAGGCATAGTGCTGGGAAATGCCGGAAGATGATGCCCAAGTCACGCACAGTCATCAACAACAAACAGCACATGGCCCAAGTTGAGTCTCCAGTTAAACCTCCGCTTGGTTTCGTGTGCTCACACAGCCCAGCCTGCTTTGGCATCCCATTCAACAGCCCTGGTCCTGAGAATATCTCCTTGGTCTTTGCTATGAAGTCAGAGCAGAGCAAACAGCGTTCATAGCCTCAGCCCAGTGCCAAAATCATTTAGCACAGTGCTCTTGCAATGGTGGATGTCATCAGTTACACAGCAGCTAGGGAAGTTCATCCTTTCAGTACAAACATATGTATGAGGAGCCTATGGCAAACGTCTCAGTTCTTGCCACTTCTCTGTATTTACATCCTTAAATAAAACTCCTCAATAAATCCCCAAAATGAGCCATACCAAACACACTGTTGGACTTTCCATTACTGTCACTTGTAATCTTTCTCCTCTGAAGCAAATCCTCAACATCCATTAAAACCACTTAAACCATTCATTAAGACCAGCCGACAAAGCCTGTCCTAAAACACCCTGTCCCTCTAGCTAGTCATTCCTCCTGTGGTCCTCCCTCCTCCTGACCAGCAGAAATCACTTATAAGACATGCTCGAATGCTTGGCATATCATTCCATCAGTTTTCAATTGATTCCATTACTTCTGTGCACATCCCAGCATCATCACCTGCACTGCTCCTCAGGCAGATGCTCTTTCCCTTCTTCCACAGTCTTCTCTGCCTAGGGTTACTTCAGAGTACACAGAGAAGAAAAAAGATGAGAATTGAGAATAGGGGTAAAAAGTCATATAGAGATTAGCAGAACAGAGGTGTTCCCTGGGTGAGGCTCTGCTAACCAGCCTGTGACCGCACACCCCTACATCAGGCATCAGCTGATGGCATGACCTGTGCAGAAGATACATCTGTGACTGTAAGAAAGCCTACAGCTCTGAGAAGTAAGAGCCCAGCAGCAAGGCCATAGCAAATGTCTTAGAAGAAACCAGAGGACAATAAGGTATTGCCATAAGCAATGCAACACCAGACTGCTAGGTCCTGATCCAGAAAAATAGACCCATAGCCCTTCACTTAGGTCAGATTTGTTTCTGCCCTTGGTCACCAGATGCTGAGATTTAACATTCATGAAAAAGAGGAAGGAAGAGGGGTTTTGTGGTGTGTATTGCTATACAGAGCAAAAGCAAGCTTGGCAGCAGAGGTATGAAAGGTAGAATCACAACTACATGACAAAAATTCATTTATGACCTGTCTGTGCCTCCTTCCAATAAATAGCTACTTTTGCTCAAAGCGGTCCATACATTTGGAGTCTCCTGTTTTCATGTGGGCTACTCAAGAAATGATATGGAGTAAAACATGGGAAAAAGAAAAAAAGTTGAACGGATACAGATATTTATTAAGAAAGAAAAGGTGGGGTTTGTTTGGTCCAGTTTTGGTTTTGGTTTTGGTTGCTGGGGTTCTTTTGGGGGGTTTTTTTTTTAGTAACCACAAGAGTTTCAACCACATATTTGGCAGCAAAAGCTTCTTAATTCCAGGAGGGAAACAGCAAGTCAAAGAAAGAGAACTGAGGTTCAGAGCTCTAAATAGGACATGAGGGTCCTCCACTTAAACTCCACCTCAGTGGGAGACTCACTGATACAGAACCAAGCAGTGTTTTGAGGCATGCTAATGAAAGGAGGGAGGAAAGGCAGGGAAGGGGCAGGCTTGAGACCCTGAGTGCAAGATGTACTCGTTGTACTGTTCTCAGTCCTAAGAAAGGGTGAGTGAGAAGACATGGTACCCAAGAGCATTTCTTTTCTATCTTTATCTCCCTTTCCCTTTTATTCTAATCAAAGTGCATTTATAGTTTTTTCCCTGGGTGGAAAATGAAGATGATCTGAAATGTCCTTTGCAGGACAAGAAAACTGCTCTCTGTCCAGCTCAAGGGAAAATCCACGTCACCTACAAGATCTACAAATGCACACTCAGGAAATATGACTCTACCTAGAGCTTATTAGTTCAACCATAAATGTATTGTTGGGCTCCCTGTAGAATTGATGTACCTGCTTGTCTTGCTGACTTTGGCAGTTTCTTCTATATTCCAAGCAATAAGAATTATCTGCTGCATTTCTTTTCTTGCATGGCTAGTTTAATATAACTGAAATATTTTCCTGTATTAATTCTTTGTCATAGACACTTGTCAGACTTCAAAGAAATAGTCAGAGAACTATATTTGCAATTTCTCCCACAAAACCCCTTGTCCTGGTTCAGCAATTGGCATTTTCCAGTCTCAATCATTTTTCCTATTCTTTATAGAAAGTTTCTATAATATTATTTTAATTCTTCTTACCTAAAAATAGACAAAAAGAAAACCCACAATAAAACTGTTCACCTTTCCCTTCCCAAGAGAAATAGTCTTAAAGAGGAATATATGTCCTTTATATAGTGAACTGGATTAAAGGCATTTTGGAATCACAAATTTGGTTGGCAGAATTTGATTCCCGCAGCTATTTTCTTAGCTGCAAAGGAAAGAAGGAAGTTTCTACATGCAGCATTGAGAAGACTGAGAGCCTGAGGGTAAAACCATCCTCAGTCTGAATGAAATCACATTAAAAATCTTTGCTACAAGACACAACCCATACCAATACCACAGATTCTTAATGGTACCCAGGACCTGACCATCCTGACTGACATTAAATCAAAGCCAGTGATGCTGTGGGGCTGCTGGCAGCATGGCAGGGAAAGAAGATGTGGCTGTGGAGCCTGCCAGGAGACCTCCTGCTGCATCCTAGGTTGGAGGACCTGGGGTAGTAGGACCTGAGGTCTGATCAAAGCATCTGCAGTGCCCTGGGCATGGTGACACAGCACCCTCATCCTATGGAGCCATGTAAGGCTGACCACAGAGACAAAGCTCTTGTTCTGCAGCCTGTGCCCAGCAATGGGCTGTGCACACCCTTCACCTGTGCACATTGGGGTTCACAAGGAACAATCTCCCTTTCCATTCATGTAAAACCCCAGGGCCTGAGGCCACTACATGCCCTATGGGACAAAGGAGCCCTGCAGGTGCAAAGTAGGCATTCAGCGCTCCCATCTCCAGAAGTGGAAAGGGGCAAGAGATGGGAGCCTTCCTTATGGCCTTGTTCACAAGCAAGTCTGACTTGCCATGGGTGGCCAATGGTTGGGGGATGCTAGCTATAGAAGGCCACCATCACCCACTTATTCATGGTGTGCTGTGGGAAAAGAGTGGCCATGCACCTCACGAGCTTAGCTCAGCTCTCTGTGTTATTGTCCCACTTAGGGTCATCCTGGCTTTGAAGTAGGACCTTTCTCTGTCCTTTTCAGCTGATGATGATTGTCACATGGGTCTCATGGAAGACTAGTATGAGCTTCTGGGAATGCCAGGGCATGTAGGGTTATCTGGTGGCTCAGAAGATGCAAAATGTAAGGGCTTGTAGCACAGGGCTGTTGGGCTTGCAGCTGATTTCTGTTCCACCATCGTGATACTATTGCCCAGCACATTAGAGGATAGTGGCTGGTTACTTCCTTGGCCCACACCAAAAAGCAGTATTAAGAGAGGGAGTAGGATCAGGGTTGAAAAGCTGCTTTATGGCTTCCAGGCACCTGCACATGCTAGGGCTTTTTCATCACCAGTTTATGTACCTATAGTTTACAGAAAGACAAGTACTGACAACTAATGCAAAGACACCTGGCATCTCTGTTTGCCACAATTCATTTATGTACAATATACACATAACCCCCATACCAAACACAGAGTCAGCTTCCCAGCCCAACCCAATACAAAATTATTCAAGGCCACAAGCCAAATAAATGACATGCAACTTGAGCTCTTTTATGCCCCTCAAAGAGCCAGCCTCCAGCTCTGCATGTCTGCAGCTGTACATAACTTACTTCACTTGGTGCAGGTCTTCTGGTGTGTCACATGTACAAAGAACCACCACAATCTCCAGTGCTTTTCTGGCAACTGATCATGCTTAATCTGCTCAATTGGTACTGGTCAGTGAAAATGAGATTTCTAAGAAGGATGCTCAGCAGAGCTATTCTTACCAGAAGTTTTTGGGTCACAAAAGTCTCGTTGTGGAGCTGCAAAGATACAGGGAGGGGAAAGCACTGCAGGTACAGACCTCATGGTTGTCTTTGGCAAAAAAAAAAAGCAGGAAAGGCAACCATGGGAACCTGTTCCCCAGGTTAGACTTCAAGTTCAGGGCTGCTTTCCATGCCGGCATCTCAACTGGTGTTTCTGTGAAAGTAGCTACTCTCTGGGTTGAAGTATAGCCAGTAAAACACATAGCTGAAAACATAGAGATATGCAGAAATATCTATGGCACATTTGCTGAATGATGAAAAACTAAATGTTTGTCAACAAAATGAAATAAAATCCCTCAACAATGAAAACGAGCCCCTGGACCAGCATGCATGTGGAACATAGCTTGAAAAAAGAGACCAACTATATGAGGACACCTGTGTTTGAAGTACCTGATTGCTACAGCAGAACAAATATTCTGTGCTGCTGCTCATCTTAACTGCAATGAAAGAGGAAAAAGAAAAGGCAGCTTTTCGTAAGAATAAAAACAGAGGTAAAGAAAAAGACATTATTTATTTGTTTCTGCAAGGACTCCAGGTGGACATGGCAGAAGAGAGGATGGGCCTTGGCTAATGTTGTTAGATAAAAATCATTCCTCCACAGGGAAGTTGATGATGATTGAGAGCCTGACTGATTGATGGGGGCAGCAGTAAGATGCAGCATATATCCAAGTCAAATCATACCATCTTCTCAACAGCTCAAGTGAGATGATATGGTCTGCACCAGCCCAAAATTAGAGCTTGGCATGTTTTTCATTGCAGCCTTCTGTTGTAAAGACCTGCATGTATTGAAATGTAGACTGAAGTAACATACTGCAAGCTCTCCCTCTCAAAAGGGAGGAAAGATAGGAGTTAAACCAAACACACCGATTCTCTTTAGCCCTAACATGGCTTCTGTAAATTCACAGTTCTTTTTTTGTTCTGGTCCTGTTTAATATTTTGAAGATGAGGGATAGGGAACAGAGATTACCATTATCCACATGGGAATCACATGGTGTCAGCCTGTAGCTCAGGTTTGCTTCATCACACCCAGGAGAGCACCCTTGAAGGCATCTCCCTCCAGCTTAGGAAATCATGTGGAAGCAACATGAGAACAAGGCACTGCCCAAGGGGCTGGGTGGCCACCATGGGGCTGTGACCAAGCACTGCCATCCAGCTCAGCCCATGGCCTCAGGGGGTGCTCCAAAGTCACAAGTTCTCTTAGTTATGTAGAGAACAATTCCTAAATACCTTAAAGAGCTACCCCTGACTATTCCTGCATGCTATTCAAAATTCTTATCAAGGAAGGAAAAGAGGAGTCTCAATGCACAGAAATACATCCCCCCACCTGGAAATTATGCTAGAAAAAGGAAGTAACTTAAAATAGGAGGTAGGATGTAAAGACATCCAACATCCAGCTTCCCAGGCTCTGTGAGGATCCAGAGCTTGCACTGTAATAATCAGTTCTGTTTCAGTAACACCATGAGACTTTAGTACACGATGGCTTTCCAGGTGGTTGCTAAATATTTAATGGCAGAGCAGGAGCAGTACCTACATCTTGGAACTCCCAACCCCATCTTCTGCCTGCGATACAGAAGCAGAGCAGGAGTAGTACCTACATCTTGGGACCCTCAACCCCATCTTGTGCCTGTGATACAGAAGCCAGAGTGCCTGTGTCCAGTCAGCTAACCATCTGTGTTTCTAAGTGACTACTCACAGCATCAAGACAGTTTCTACTACAGACTTCCAGCTGTGCTCTGCCCGACCTTTTGCTATCTGGACAAAAGGAAAAGTACATAGACAGAATTTAGCAGGAAGTTTTGCAGGTACTCCATACATTATAATGGAACCAGAACGTTAATTATGGTTAAATATATTTTGTTTCCATTTGCATAGTCCTTCTCTCCTCGGTCAGTCCAAATTAACTGGGTAGCTGTAGCAATGTGAAAGGTCCCCTTGCCCTTTTGAACAGTTACTACTCCTACTGGCATTCTGCAGGATCTAATGAACAAGTGCTTCTCTGTGTTTGCGGTATTTCAAGAGGTAAAAAGCTGGCTGAACTAGTGGCCTGTGACTGAAGTCACACAAATCTTTCAGGCAGGTTGCACTCCTCTAGTCTGTCTCTGCAAACAAACAAGGATCTGGAACAAGGATCTGGAACAGGAGACTGCCAGAGGCACAAGGAATAAAAGGCATAAACACACTGTTTGGCTCAGTTCTTGCAAGCCTTTGTATTACATGCTTGTGGTTAGGGGGAGCAATTTTATTTGAAAAAATGTTTCAGAGTGAATTTTCTATGTAAAAATAACTCATTAATGGCGGAGAACCCTGGCAACCAGATGGAAATGTCTGCGTTTAAATCTCAACACAAAAGGAACAAATTAAAACCCAGAAGAGATATGGTAATATGGGTACTTGCTCATTGCTTGACTGCATGTTAGGGTCAGTTGTCCCACTTCAGTGTTTACTGAGATTGTGCTTGTAGATGCTGAGACGTCAGAAGTACAAAAGCTTGCTGCACCACATCACTAACTAATTTTGCTAGGAAGATTAAAAAAGGTATTTTGTCCCTTGTGTGATTTGGAGAAATTGAGATGAGTTAAGTTGAGAAGACTCGATTTTGAATCAAGGGAGCAAACAAGAATGTGGACTTCATGTTTTTGAAAAAGCAGTTAAAAAATAGGTGAGCTCAGAAGGGAATCCTTCAATTTTCCATCTCTGTGTTATTTTAACTCAAAGTTGTCTTCCTTACTGTGATCTTTCTACTCAGAGGTGCAGCAAACAAACCTCAAAAGAACATAATACTCCTCTGTATCATCTTCTTTCCTCCCTTGGCTGTTTCTCTTACGGGAAAATAAATGCAGTAAGATCTGTTTGAGGCAGCCTGGTCATGTTGACAAGATGGTCTTCAACCAGAAGTCACACAAGAATTATAATCAAAACCACATGAGACTATTTCAGGAAAGCATGTGGGCTGCTGGAGTGAAGGATGTACTGTATACGGAGAAATTGGTGCATCTCTCCTATATTCCTCCAAAATGACACATATGCCTCAAAGAATCTTCCATGGTTTGGAACCCAAACATGTTGGCTTGGAAGATTTGTTTACATTCAGCTCTTGTCTACATAACAAAGAGCTTGATCACCTCTCATCTCAACATCAATGAGCACGTACTGCTTTCTTTAATGCAGTTCTTGGAGATAGTTTCTCCTGAACAAACACGGTAAGAAATAGCAAGCAGGGATCTCGCACAGCCTCTAGGCTACAAATGCATCATTATTCACACAATGTTTTTCCCCTTAAAACCCACATTGTCAAGGGTATTTATGGGACTCCTCCCAGCAGTAGCAGTTAGCAATATAAGCAGCCAGAAAATTTCAGTGGTGCACTGGATGCAAAGATAATTCCGGTTTTGCACTTTCACTGGGTATTTTGGGAGATTTTGTCTATCAGCTTGGAGCCTGTGAGACCTTCAAAGCCAAAGTAATAAAATTCACACAGTTCAGCATTATGCATTGAGTTGAGAGGTTGCAGCACCACATCTGAAATTGTGGGTGGCTTTCTAGCAAACACCCTTCGCTGCTGAACAGGGGGCAGGCTCCAAACTGAAACTTGCCTTGTGCCTTTGTGAACTTACAGCTTTGTTAAGAAAGATTTTCAAAGGTGTTGCTGACAGGTAACTGCTTAAGTGCCCCTTGGTGCTCTTGAAAACCTCTTCTGCTTTATGAACCTATTTGCAGGTCCGGCTGGACGCAGCTTTGCACCACGTGCGGGCTGCTACCGAACAGTGTGGTGGGGCCACTTCTGGCACAGGATATCTTGCAGTAAAGCCTAGAAGCAGCTTCTGAATCCCTTTTCTCCACGTTGCTCAGGACTTCCCAGGGGTTGGCTGCAAATGCCTAATGCTTTATTTCCTCTCTTCCACCAGCTTTTAAAAGTAGGAGTGAGTTGGTTTTATTTGACCACTCAGCCTTCCTTGCAGTAGTCCTTGGGAAATGGTGTCTGTACACTGCCTTCAAAGCTGACTATGCAAACAGATAGGACACAGAATTGGGAGTCAGGAGGCTACAGCTTGGATAGAATAGAACAGAATAGAACTTAATCAACTAGGTTGGAAAAGACCTTTAACATTAAGCCCAGCCATTACTCCAGCACTGCCAAGGCAACCACTAAACCATGTCATTAAGGCCCTGGGCAGCCTGTTTCAATGCCTGACCACCCTTTGGGGAAGATGTTGTTCCTAATATCCAGTCTAAACCTCCCCCAGCGCAGCTTGAGGCCATTTCCTTTTGTCCCATCCCTTGTTCCTTGGGAGAAGAGACTGACCTCACCTCACTCCATCCTCATTTCAGGTAGTTGTAGAGAATGATAAGGTTCCCCCTGAGCCTTCTCTTCTTCAGAATAAACCCCCCAGGTTCCTCAGCTGCTCCTCATCAGATTCATGCTGCAGGCCCTTCACAAGCTCTGTTGCCCTTCTCTGGACATGGTTCAGCATCTCAATATCTCTCCTGGATCGAGGGACCCAGCCCTGCTTCTAGCTGAGTATTACCTGCAGAAGGCAGCTTTACCTCTCATTTCTGTGTCAGATGTTTGGGCTGTGAGCACTTTGCAGTAAGGGTAACACCTCCTTGCAATTTTGTACAGCATCAGCCTTATCAGAACCCTGATTTTAGGTGACTCTAGTCACAATAGTAAGAGGCAGTGCATAGGCAGTGTCCCAGGATAATCAGCATGGTCATGGCAACAGACATTTTTCAGTCAAAGACACCAAGAGCTAAATCCAATAGAGTTAACTAAGATCTTGTACAACTCAGCAGCTTGAATTTTCTTTAATATTTTCACCAAGTCATTACCTCTAACATACCTATTAAAGATAAAGTTTGCTAATTATGCAGTTATGCAGCGATGATACTAAGTTAAAGTGCTCCAGCTGCATAAATAGAGAAACACTTAGGCAATTGCTTTTATTTGGCTAATAGTTTCACTTGCTACTTTAGGGCTATTTAAAGAAGCTGCTCTCCCTACTAATGGCTAAAATAAAACAAGCTGATGGATCTGTCATCATTCCTGATGGATAGGTGCCAGCATCACAAATCAATCCCCCACAGTCAGCTCTCATTAGCACCTTGCTGGCAGTATCCCTCTGAAGATTCATGCCTGAGGCAGGGAGAAAACAAACTTTCCACTATCACCTTCAGAGGCTGAAGCACACAGATATCGCAGTCAGGTCAGTTGGCCTGGGTGTAAACAAAAATGAATGGGAAATTCTGATGTCTGACACTTTTTCTGCCTACTCCAAAAGGGTTTTGTTAACTCAGCACCTTGTTCCCCAAAAACCTGTGGTGTTAATCCAAAATGATGCAACAAGCAAGGCTCAAAACAGGAAACAGAAGAAGGAAGCATGATGGTGATAATGAGGCCAGGCAGTACATCAGCAAGAAACAAGCACATTTTCACTTTTAGTATTAACTGAGATTCACCCTTCTCCCTAATATGGTGTCTTCACTTCATGACAGCGAGTATTCAGGGTTGATATAGAGACACCCATAAAACTGTGAAAGTTATTAACTCAAGAATAAAAGTTGCAAAAAGGTGAATGGAAAGGCTACAACTGTGGCTCAAGCCAGGACACAGCAAGAAACACAACTATGTTAGTCTCTGACAGAGGAAAGTGAGCAGAGTGGGGTAGAAACACAGCAATAGATAACCCTTTCTTGGGATAGATTACAACTGTACTATCTAATGTACAGAATATATACCCTATATGCTTATTTTCCACCATTAAACTCCTGGGTCTTATTTGCAGGGTGAGCAGAGGGAGGAAGTTAAAAAATGGTAAAAAAGAAAAAAACCCAGGGAGCTAAAGTAAACTCTCTTCAAAATAATTTTTAATGGTCACCTATGGCTTGAAATGGAAAATGTATAGAGTAAGATAAGTGCAAGATTTAAGCTTCCAGCCATTAGGATACACCTGAATGCACTGCTGCATAATAGGGGTGCTCAGGTGGTAGCTAAAGTAAGAGTACAGAAACATGGAAGCCCACCAAACCAGTGACTGTCAAATGTCTCTGTGACATGATAGGAACAGAGAGAATTTGAGAGCAATAATATAGTCAAGCTGCTCATACACGTCTCACAGATGTATTGAGAACCTTTTAAAAAAATTAATATCTTTTACAGGAATGATCTTTAACGAAGATTTGCTCCATGGCATTGGAAGACAGCTGGGAAAAGCACAGTTTAACTACTGGAAATCAAGTCCCATTGGCAAATAGGTGTTAAAGGTGGTTGTTCTCTTTCAAAAAGAGGTCAGTTTTGAGGGGTACAAGTGTTTGGAAATCAATAGTTAGATACCAGTGTTTAGAAGCACAGGAGGGATATGCTTCCAAATAAGATGCACACCTGGGTTTGGTTAGTCATCCGAATCTGGTGAGAAGGCGGCTCTTCCTGAGTTTCCAAAAGTATTTTTCAGTGTGAGCAGTGCCTATAAGCCAAAGGAAAAAGAAATATTCAATTCAATGAAGCCTTGCAAGATTTTGCTAGATAAATATGAAAATGTGTTTTCCAAAATGAGATTGTGCTTGCTCACTGACATCCTGGGGTGGATGTCAGCCTGGGAGCTGTGCCGACTGGGATGGGCTTTGCGGTAGGATGAAATTTAACTGGATGCTTTCAGTTGTAACAGCATACTGCACTTCAATTTGGTTACTTAACAGTTTTCATCAAGAGCGAGCAACATGTCCTAGGAAGAGAAGCAGATAAACCTAATCTAAGCACCTTTGCTATTTTGACAGGAAAAGGACAGGTCACATTTGTTTGACCTTTTTTTCTCAAAGTCCAGTCTTTGCCCAGTTGTGCACAATCACCACAGAAGTTCATTCCCCACTGTCAGCAGGGCAGGCAATACTGAAATAAGTGCACGATGACATCTACTCGTGTCAAAAATAGCAAAACCAGAACAAACAAAACCCCCTCAAATTAACCAGCAACAGTAGCCTATTCAGTAAAACCAACATGGTATCGGCCCCTTTAAGCGGAGGAGGTTTAAACCTCTGGGAGTCTCTGGGATGAATCTCCCAGGCTCTTGCAGCTAAAGGGTCTGTGTCACTTGCTGCTTTCCCCTTTTCCCTCCATGTGCAGACTCACACTTGTCCCATGTGGCTGAGCTCCAAGGCACCATCTCTAGCCAATTGCCTGCGTTGTATTCTCATGGGAGGAATAAAGATCCCTTTAAAAATAATTGTGTTTCTGTTAGGAGGGAGGCAGAGGGGTGTGCTAAACCCAAGCACAAGGCTAGAGAGCTCTAGCTAGAGAGAAAAGCTGGTCTGGTCTGTTTGCCTCTTTGAAGGGCTGCTTTAGGGTCTGCCTCCAAGTTCAGGATTTTCCACGTTGAACCCGATTTGAACCTGAATCAGAGCCCAAGTTTCCGTTGGACATAAATCAGTTTTGGACAGATCTTGTCCCTGAGACACATGTGAGCAACTCCCGTTAAGGGCTGTAGTGTGCGTGCACGTCTGTGTAACTGTAGGAAGGTCATGACTCCATGCCTATTCCATAAACTTTGGGTACTTGTTTGATGTGTTTCTTGCCTTACATTGTCTCTTTACTCACTAGTGATTCTTTTTTTTCAGTGTTTGGAAAGAACAAGGCTTCTCCTGATGCTGGCTGTTGCTCTCAGGCGATATCATACAGAAAGTCTTGCTGGATTTCCATCTCAGCCAAATGTTTACAACAAAGTTCTGGAAATTAGAAAGTCAGGGTTATGTCCTGCCTGGCATATACATAGTGTCTCACTGTGGCTGATCACTGAGCCAAAGCTATCTAAGATGTCCTGCAAGACTGAAAACTTTGAATCAAATTCTTGGCCCCTTCTATCTATTTCCATCCCACCTCTGGTCTCTGCGCACAAGTTCACATGCATAGAAGCAAGCAGTTAACCTTAGGTAGGTTTGTTAAAAGAAAGACAGTAAAAGCTTTCCTTTCAGTAGACCCATCTTCGCATCCTATTATTCTTATTCATTCCAAGGTGTCTTTTTCTCCATGTGGAAATTATTCCTCAAGATTTCTTTAAGAGAAGTCTTAAATGTCCAGTTAACCTGCATGCATAACAAGGCAGGGGGAAAAGATCCACCAGGGAAGCTGCGTGGCTCATGTACAGGGCACATGGAAAATTTCTCAGAGAATGTGGTTTTGGGCTTTTTTCTCCCCCTGTCAAAGGAGGCTGCTCAAGAAGTGAAGGAGAGTTTCAAACAAGAGTGACAGCCTCACACCTGCAATAAAGCAGCAATCCGAAGCAAACACAGACTCAATTACATTTCTAAGCATTAGATAGAAAGCTACATATCACAGGCACGTCATCAAGACAGCAATCTTGTTAAACATGTAATAGATGGTTGATCTGGTCCCTCTCTACAAAGGGCCATACCTGTTCCTGGTTGTTGTTGCTTCCGTGACAGATATGACTCAGAAAATGAGTTTGTTTCTGGTTATAATATTCTTAAATATTTAGTGATTATCTTTGTCTGCTGCATTCAAGAGACATTTTGATTGTTTGTTTTTCTCCTGAAAACTATAAAGTCAGTTCAGCATCATGTATACAGTTGCCCTGTGCATGGAAAAAAGCTAATAG
Organism: Psittacus erithacus; assembly: GCA_009867235.2. Taxonomy (NCBI): domain Eukaryota; kingdom Metazoa; phylum Chordata; class Aves; order Psittaciformes; family Psittacidae; genus Psittacus; species Psittacus erithacus. The sequence goes on along the minus strand of WYDI02022493.1, from coordinate 137,901 downwards.
CTCCAAGTACAGCAAAGTATGAAGTGGATCTCCGTACCTTCAAGCTCTCAGGGAGAAGGGGAAAAAAACATTGGATCAAATTTAGCTTTGGCATAAGCGGGTGCAATTCCCAGAGAGATTTGCACCCGCTTATGCCAGGGATTGAGTTTGGCTCATGAAGCTTGCAGGGTGGTCATGTAATTAAATTATATGGTGGTTCAGTGTATTTCTACAATGCCAAATGATGCAATATTTTTCAGAGAGGACAGCTGTGCATTATTTAAAACAAAATCATCTACTTCCTCCATTACCAGCTTGCTCTCAAGGTTCAGCAGTTTTCCAAGCCATCATTGAGGCATCTTAAGCTTTTGTCTTCAGACAGGAACACTGACAATCTGAATTATACACTGCTTCCTCCTTATTAGACGCTGCTTATAAAAAAAATACTGCCACTGTGGTCTACAGTTCAATGAAGTCCATTGTAAACTCCCCAGTATAACATAAACCTCCCTAAAACACATAAAATTATTGGCTTCCAAGACCAATCTCACTGAAAGAAAGCTCTGTATTTAGTCTTTGCTTAAAACACAGGTATTTGGTAGGATGGAATTCAAAATCCCAACTCAGTTTTAAAAGGTTGGGTCCAAGGAAAGTTGACACAGACCATGTAATTTTAATTAAAGAAAGATTTCGCTCCTTTATAGCCAACAGGGGCATTGTAACATTGACATATTGATGCTAAATAATTATGAGTCCATAAATAATTCAGTATATAAAAATACTGTATGGCTGGTGCCAGGTAGCGAAGGGAATAGCATTGAAATAGCTGACCTGCCAAGTTACGACTACAATGCCAGGGGATAGACAGGCAATGTGACCTAGCAGCTATCAAAACAGTGAACACCACAGGCTACACTACCCACAAAGAGCACTTGAAAGTGGAAAACCAAGGGCTGTCCAGTTTTGTCACCTCAGTATTTTAGCACCGCTGTCATAGAAGAGGATAAACTTTAGGGAGTAGTACCAAGGAGAAAGGCAATAGGGAAATCACATGAAGAAAAAGAAATATTAAAAAGCAAATTAATGATGAAACAAGAACACATTTTTTATTTTTTTTTTCCAGGAGTTGGGTGAGTACCACAAACTTATTTCCATGGATAACCATTTACCTTTAAGATTGAATTCAGTTCAGGTGTGCTCCTGACCCTGTGGTGTTCACTTTCCATGAACTTTCAGAAGTCAAACATTCATTGGCACAGATAACTGGGAAAACAGACTTCAACCTCTCACTCCAGGGTATTAATGCCAGCAGAGACATATTTTAAGAAAGATGGTATTTTTGTATTTCATTTATTTAAAAGCTTGATAAGGAGTCTTATCTTTACCAAATGAAACATGTCTCACAGTTTGTGAGGAGAATCATACCCACAGAGCTTTCCAAATACGTTTCTGGTCTGTGCTATTAGCTGTGCTGACATTTGAAAATGCTCTGCCCATGGATGCTGTGAGATCAATACATCTTTATAAGCAAAGAACAGGAGAATGACGGGAAATCAGACGCATCAGGCAGGTACTGTCAATCAATATCCCTAAAGCTTCACAAAGAAATGCACATAGATGAACATTGCATTGAAACCTTCCTCAATTAATTAACTATAGAATAACAACCATATGACCGGGCACCTACAAAAGCTCTATGGCTTGATAAAGATAAAAAAAAGGTTTTCCATTTTATTTCCCAAGATGAACCTGGAAGGACAATTCTGCTCCTTCCCCTTTGGAAAGGTTCAGGGGCTTCAAGTACCTCCTTTGATTACAAGCATTGTATTGACCAAAATGTAAACAACTAACAGCTTGTCAGCTCAAACAAGAATACCCTATGGAACCTCCTTGTGTTGGATTAAATTATCAATGTAAAGACAACTGCTAACAGCAGCACTAAGAGACTTTATCTAGTCAGGCCTTGCTGGAGGAGCAAGTGCTGAGTAGGAATAAAAAGGAAAGGTTGCACTGCCCCTGACATCTACCAAAATTGAAAGACTACACCAATCCAAGAAAACCCTTGCAGCTAGCTAACTGTGTGGTATTAGTAATTTATCCCTGCAGATTTAGTTTTCCATGCTTGGGCTTGGTTCATTGCTCCTCTCACACCTACCCTAGACCTTTTTACGTGCTCCAAGCTGCCCTGTAAGTGACTTTCATTAGTGAATTAGAACAGAAAAAAAATAAAGAAACCTTTTCCCTCAAGGAAATAGTCTTCAAATATCTGTGTTCCCAGTTCTGTGTCTGCATATATGGTGCCAAAGACACAGCTTGTCCCTTGGAGGGCCAAGCAGCATGATGGCTGCAGTGGGAGAGCCAGGTCTACCACCAGGTTCATACACTGACTGGTGGGACGCAAGCAGCTATTCTGCCAGGTCCTGGCAACTACAAGGGAGTATGGGCCATGGAAGTGCAAAATAAATCCCAGGGACACTTTTATATGCCAATCCAAGGTTGCTGAGGGGTTTGCATTGATTCCACGCAACTCTTGTCACAACTTCACTGCAGGTGCAGCCTTCTTTCATCCTCTAAATTCAGCCATTTCCTTTCTCATAGTTTGGGAAAATAATAGACTCCTCCAGCTCCAACCAGAATAGAACCTCCCACTGAATGATTTCTTCCTTCTTTATTCCTCTTCTCACCACCAATGACAGCTGCCTTATGGTTGTCATTGCAAGAACCAGTGTTTAAGGCATTCCTGACAGCTTGTTAGTGCAGTTTGCTCTACTCAAAAGCTTCATCCTCCTTTTTATTTTGAAAAAGGAGTATATCCAGCTCCCTGACCTCGATCCCTAGTCTCACTTCACAGGTGGAACCCATGCTTCAGTTTTGGAGTAACAGAAGACCCTTATGTCTACTTGTGGACTGCCCTCACAGAGCTAGGGAATTGTCTACATAGGCAGCCACCACCAGTACATACCCCCGAATCTTCATCAGGACTCAGGACTTACAGTGGTCAATTATCACCACATTTATTTAGGAGAGGAGCTTTGCCAAGACCTCAGCATTGGCTGAATTTTTTCCTTTCCAAACCAATTAGGCTCTGGGGGATGTTTTCAAATTCAAGAGGACCAGAGCAACTCCAGGCCAGAGGGAATGAGTTCTTGGTTTGCTGCAAACAAGACGCAAGCCACCCACCACAAATTCACATGCACACTAAGCATTGGGAGTTCTCATAAAATTATCACTCTCCTTTTTTGCTTAATCCTGCCAGATGACTGAAAACCAAGACAAAAACCCAACCCCAAACAGCTTGACAAATCATCTCATGGGTAAAGGGCCTAAAGAGTTCAGTAATGTGGGATAAAAGTGTCCAGAGAGGAGGCAGAACAAGTCATTGACGGTAGCGTACAGGCATGGAGACAAACCTTAATAAAGAGAAACTTAAACAGGACAAAAAGCAAGCTGGATCATGCAGTCCACAGCTTACTGTTACAAACCCAGCCTGGGATGGCAGTAAGACAACTTTGATTTCTGGGTGCCTTTTCCAGCAGTTCTTGACTCCATTTCCCTGATGGAGCAGGGACATCCCTGTGAGGAAAGCTATGACATGGTCATTGCCACCTTGATGGAGCCAACTTTGACAAATACATGTGTTTTGTGCACATTTGCTAACAGGCCAGAATTAATTCCCAGAGCTTTTAGCTCATCTTATACTACCTTTCCCAAGAAGCCTCATGATCCAAACCCTTCCCTATCCTTATTTCCATGGCTGACAGCCTGATATGCTCAATCCAAAAGAGCAACGTGTGTCTGCACAAACAGTTTACTTTCCAAAAGGCCTTTGTGATTTGTCAAATTAACACCTGGAGAATGAGACAAGAAGGAGTTCCATCCCCAGAAAGAGCAGGCCATCCCCCAAGTTTCCTCACCACCTCTTTTGTAGAAGTGGTTCCCAGAGTAAGTTGCTGTTCATTTGCCGTGTGTGGCCTAGCTCCTATTCCCAAGCTCTTAGCTCCTTAATTACCCTCCTTCCAAAGGGTCAAGCTTTGGCTAAAGAATACCCTGCACTCAGTTATCTTTCATCCAAATGAATGTTAATAAAAAGCATTTAGTTGGCTAATGCAACATAAAACTCTGCCCCTTTTCATTGCATCTGCTTAATAAGAACCTCATTTAATATCAAATTACTGCCTGCTCAGCCAAAGACTTGTATTTGTGGTAACAGGGCTGTGAGGCGGGAATATCAAGAGCTGTAATATGGAAATTCCTCACTAATATTCTCTGCAGGGCTGTGCGATTACTTAATTCATTTAGCTGAGCAAGTCTGATGGCTCGGCCAACTGTTTCACAACACCGAGCACAATGCTAAGCAACTGGCCTCCCCATGGGCTGCTCCTGCCATATCGCTTTTCCTGGGACCCAGCTATTAACAGTTGCTTTGGGGATTTCAGAGGGTCACAGATAGTGTTACCAAATGAATGAGCTTGTAGTAGTGAGCACGAAATCCTGCTTCTTCCCAGTCAATCAAACGCCAGCCAGAGGATGCCCTGCGAGACAGCAGCCGCAAAGAAAGAGCACGGCTGGGGTTTAGCCTCCATCTGTTCGTATTGGGGAGCACTGGCACATGGATAAATGCCTGCATTTAAAGATATTCCCTCTTGCAGCTTTAGAAAAACCTGCCCTAAAACTCCACCTTGTTCTGCTTGACTCACATGCTCCTGTAGAAAACAGTTTCCACACTGCACATCAAAGCTTTTGGGGGAATGCAAAAATATGTAAACAGTGATGATTCCCAGCTCCCATGAACAATCACTTACCAGAACCATTTTTACACACATTCCTCACAGCTTTAATCAGACCTCAGACAGCAGTGTTTTGGGGGAAAGGATTTAGGCTGTATACTTGAGGTAGAAAGAACCATATTAAGGAAGAATGTGAGATGTTACCCTTCATAGACCACGGGTTTTTAAAACAATTAAAAGTATCCTTTCATGGCTTTAGCTTTGTACAGTTTTGGCAAAAACAAATGCTGAAACATTTTGTTCTGGTTTACATATTAAAAAGGATATTGAAAAATTACAGAGAAAGAGGGAGAGAGAATAAAAGAAACACAGCCCACAAATGTGATTCAGCAGCTGCAGAAGTGGCCTTATAGTGGAATTTAAAGCATTTGATTTGCTTAGCTCAGTAAGAAATGACTAGAATATGGAATATGTGTGTCCTCGCAGGAGGAAAATGGTCTAAATAATGTGATGAACAGCAACAGAAAACTTATGAGTGGCACTGAAGTCAGGCCAGCAAAATACATCCCGTGATGGGCGCAAGCTAACAAGGAAAGTAATAGCTCTGCCAGTACAGTTTTCAAAACAGATGTCTGTCTCAGGGATACAGTTTCGTCAAGTAAGTTCTTGAGCTCAGGAAAAGATGTGGGTGGAAGGCAATGGTCCGCAGCAGGTCAGCTATGAGTGCTGTTGAATGGAGTATGGTACAAGCACAGGGACTGGCAAGGGAAGAAAGACTAAAAACCCTGAGGAAACCCACTGTTGGGAGAAAACTGCTCAACTCATGTGAGAAGAAACCTCTCTCCACACAAGGCATTGCTGAAGCAAAATAGCTTGTTTGTACACGTCTCCCTTTAAATCATCTTACTGGTGGTTTTCCACCGTTACAGACTCCCTTGCAGACAGACTGTACACGTGCTAACACCAGGACAAAGCAACCGCTAAACAGTGCAGATATTCTAGCACCTATTTTCCTATAAGAGGAAAAACCACATAGAGGGCCAGGAAACCTGCATTGTTTCAAGACTCTCCAGGGCCAGCAGATGTCCTGAAAGCTGCAGAGAAAGGCGTTTGTGGGAAAGGTCAGTGCCTGCATTACGCACCGCACACCACGTCCACCTCCCTGGCAGAGGGGAGATGGATCATGGGCACAGCTTACCAAAGCAGCATTGGGAAATTGGATATAGCTATGATGGCACATTAATGCAACAGAGTGCCTGAATTTGGTAGGAAACTCTGATACCATCTCTTTCTGCTTTATAGGACTTCTGTGGTGTCAAAGAAGGAGCAATACGATGAGTTTCTGCCTTTACCACTGTTAACCTTGTGCTCAGGTTTGCCACTTGCAGAGTTTTTACACTGCTGCTCCTCACAAAATGCTTGGAATCCAGGGATGGTACCAACTTCAGCAATTAGAAAAAGCTGCTTTGCACAGGAAACTATTGTTTTCCACATCCCACTCTCCCTTCCCTCAAAATTACAAGCTAGATAATTTAAGGAAAATTTTCATCCTTATCTGCATATAAAAAGTTCATTTCCCTTGCACACCCTTGACTTGCCCCCATCTGCTTTCCTGCTCTGCAGCCCACAGTCTGTCACCAGCAATATACAGAACCCAAAATTCAGTAGCAAACTGGAGTCCCATCTTGATTCACCCTTTGGTATCTCTTGCCTGGCTTTGATTTCAGTGGCAAGTTCCAATGGATTTGTGATCTCACTGTGACACTCTGGGAAAGACCCTGAAATAGTTCAGATTTGACTTAAAGCTGGAGATGCACTTCATTGGAAAGGACAGAATCTGTGGGAAGAACTCAGCCCTTGTTCATCTATGGATGAATAAACCATGGCCAAATTTTGGCATGGAAGAGAAATATTCCTCCTCCGGATTGGCCTACTTTTCATTCAATTAAATAACCGTACTCTACTGTTAGCTTTGCCAACCTTCAGATTCCCAAAGTCAGGATATTTCTTCACCTCAAGGAGCATCAGAAGACTTAAAAACATCAGCCTTGACAATACTGAGCATCTAATGGTATTTATACACATGCTGAGAAGGGTCCACCTTCATGTCCAAAACTGCTTCTGGTGGTTGCTGCCATTGTGACCTCCCCAGTTGCCTGCCTGGGCATAGAAAAAAATCACAGTTTGGCTCTGCTGATGTGTGCTTCTGGGTGGTCAGCCTTAAACAAACTATTGCGTGAAATCTGGAAGGACTTCAAGGAGAAGCAATGTGACTTCAGGACACCTATAGCATAAGCAGCGTGGAGCTGCGTTGCATCGTTCCCAGCATCATGGCTGCTTTATGATCACACACTTAGCTATCTACTCCCAGGTAATCCTTCCTACTCCTGAACAACCACTATTATGTTTTAAAATTCATTCTGCTTATGTACTCCATAACTCCTTTGAACACCAAAAAGCACCTTTTTAGCAAATTTATAAGAAGTTTCTCTATTGTAATGCAAAATACCAGAATGAGCTGGGGTGGAGTGGATAAAACCAAACCCATCCAAGTCATCAAGGCCTATGAACAGACAAGAAAGCAGATGAAAACCAGTGCAGCCCTACAGTAAGAGAAGACCTCCTTGGGCTTGTATTCAGTCTGACAGCTCCTTGTCTGCCTGCTATCACTGGTGAGGGGAACAGCCAAGGAATGAAAATGAGAGACCCAGAAGGAAGGAAAACCCTGCAGTGGACTGAAAAGGCAAAACATAGAGGATCTCTGGAAAGATGTGTGCTGAGAACAAGAAAATGTCCCTCCACACCTAAAAAGCACTTCTGAGCCCCTGCTTCAATCCTAGGCAGCAGCCCAGCCTCACGGCTTTATGTGAAGAGGGACAAGTGCCCCTGACACTCAGAAGCTGGTGGCAGAGCCACTCAAGCCTGCACGACCACCATCCCCTTCCCCAGCCTAGGTATGATAGGACCACCAAGGGCTTGTGCCAACTCTGCCAGACAGATACTGCTGCTTCCAGAGCACTGCGGAGGAGTGAGCATATGGCAGGCCACAGTGTCCTCTAGAGGCGGAAAAATACCTCATAGTTTGGTGACAAGGAGGACAGGAGGGCACTGGGAAGCAGGATTGCTCCACCAGGCCAGGAGGGGTTGCTCCAGGCTGCTAAGGGCAAGGGTAGAGGACCACTGCTAGGCATAGGCACAAGAGGGAAAATGGGCTCGCACCATCTGGCTCGTTCACAGGGGACAGTGCCTCCAGCACAATGGAAATAGTCAAAATTCACTTACTCGGATCCAAACCACACAAATGAAACAGCTCCTCAAGGCTCCCAGATGTCAGCCCCCAAATTTGGCAGCTTTACTGCCCATCACACCTCTTCTGCTGCTGGAGAGGGTTTATAGCCATTTAGGTTGCCAAGCATAATCAACCTGATGCTGGGTGGGCACAGTGGGAGGGAGCCCTGCATGGTGGGGTGGCCACTTGGTCTGGGCTCTTCAGGTCAGGTAAGACAATCTTTGTGAGGATAAGGAGGAAAAAACATATGCAATTGCTCTGCGGTGTAGTGGTTTGGGCCAGGAGCTGTTTCTGGTGTTCCTAGACATGAGGAGCTCACAAGTTTGAGTAGTCCTGTGAGGCTTTGTACAACTGTGGAAAATGAGACTCTTAAGTGCTCTAACACTTGCTTTCAGTTGGTATCCTCAGAAAACCAGGAAAGCCTCCTACGTACCTTTCAGAAATAGCTAAGAATATATATATATTGATGGGAAAGAGGAAAACATTTAATACCCATGAAATAGGCTTGATATACTCTTGCCAGAAGCACTACTCCTCAAAAGACAGATGCTCATGCAGAACATTGTGTCTGTACCATTGCTGGGCTGTAGCTGCTGATAAACATCAGTCACCACAGGCAACACAGTCACAAAAAATCACTGCACAAGGAAGAGTACACTGAGGAAAGGCAAAAACGAAGCACCTGGAGCAACACAGAGGTAAGGGGCTGCAAGGCCTGCTGGCACCCTGATCAGTTCCTTGCTGCCCTCTCCTATCAGTGCTGGAGCCAGAAGTCAGCCTAAACTCAAAACACACCCTTGCAAGCAGACGCTGTTACATACAAGTAAGTGTGAATGCCTGACATATGACAAATCAAGAATCAAATAAATGAAATATCCACACACGCACAGTTAGACCCTCGCCCTGAAGCTCTTGCCTTGCTTCTCCCTCCTTAGCCTCTCTTAGCTGTAGGCTGCTGCTACTATTGCCTCAAAATATATATCACAGAGCATTCTGGCATCCACTTGCCCCAAGAGTCCCAGCAGAGCCTCACTTGGTCAGGTAGATCTTGTAGGTCCATCTTTCAAGCACCAAACTCTATTATTGTGAATATTACTAAACAAAAGAGCTTTCAGCAGCTCCCTTTAGTCCAAGAGGGAGGACAGCTGTTCCTCCCACAGCCCTTTTGGCTTGGCCCTAGACCAGTCCAGAAGTAACTGCAACACAAAGAAGCTGGGGAAGTCAACCACAGTATAAAGAATTATTTATAAACTGATAACGGCTGCAAAGCCATGGGTATTAACCAGCTCTGTTTTGTGGAGGGAATGCTTAAAGCGCCAATATCCTGCTTGCTCACCAACTAGTGACTGAGAAACCAGATGTCCACAAGTGGACTGAAAACCTCTGGGAGATTTATAAAGGAGTACTTAATCTCTGCATCCCACTCTTGTAGCCCTAGTTGTTAAACTAGGCTGAAAAGTATAGTGCTTCCCCCAATTCCAGCCTAGGAGAGGGAAGAGAATTACAAGAACTGATTGTTCAGTGTGTTTTTAACCACCACGGACCAGTGGCCAAGCTTGACCATGTGTGACACTGGCTGAACTGATAGTAGGTGTCCCATGGCAGAAGCTTATTTCTCCTATTGTATCCCAGCTCCAGTGGGGACAAGGTAACAGCTCTCCCTGCTCAGGGTGTATGACCAAGGCAACCTGTAGGATCAGCTGTTGGTTCAACACCCCGGGCTCTATATATTGCCTATATTTTTAAGTAGCAAAATGTACCAAGAAGTAATAAAACCCCTTTGTGTAAACCCACAGGCAGGGTTTCTGAGCATAAGAACACAAACCAAAACACAAACCAACATCCTTCAATACTAAGTTCACCCGAAGACACCAATCTCCAGCTTCTGCTGGATTGATCAAGCCAACGGATCTATCTTTGGCAGAAAGTCAGAAAAGTCTCCAAGCCAGGAGAGCGAGTGCCCGGTTTGTGTCGGGAGGGCCTCATTCCTTGCGGGAATAAAAGGCGAGACGCTGCACTGCTGCCGAGTGCCCAGCAGGTGGTAATATTTGTTAAAAGTTTAGCCCACACGGTCCCGGAGCAGCCGCGAATTGCGCCTGAGCGTAACCCAGCGATCCCGCCGCCGGAAAATAACATCGTTGATAGGCAAAAATAAATACAGGGAAATAATTGCATCGACTTGGTCAGGCTTGTGCTCTCCTTTCAGGATAATCCGTCCTGCACAAGCGGTAAGCACTGCCTACTGAAGCAAAACTGATTTCCATCTTGTTGTTTATACGTGCTGAAGTCCACAAAAGATTACAAACTAGGAGTTGTGTAGGTGCTTTTGCATCTGTCCCCAGCATTCCCCATTTCCAGGGACAGGTGGTACAAGTTCATGGCTTCTTTTTCTTGGCCTCCACTTGACTTTAGATTTGTGTTACTTATTGTTCCTTCAAATTATTATCTGACAACTCAAGCACTTGGGAGCTGGCAAAAGAGAACCACTTAGATGATCTTCCCTGAAAAGCTGCTGTATTACACAGCAAGCAAGGCCTGTATGAATACACATGGAAACGTGTGTTTCTGAACCTCAAACTATAGTTACAGCAAGCATATTGCTCACAAGTCTGTATCATGCAGCAGCATCATCATCCTGCTTGGTCAGTCTTTGCTCTACACAAGTCACCACGTGAAATACCAAACAGGCCCAGCCATGAGTGCTTGCCTCTTCTCAGATAGTGTACAAAGTCCCCTAGCTGCTGAGGAGCCTCCATAGAGAGAGATCACTTTCTGTCCAGGATAGGTCCTCCCTCCAAGTTGTAAAGAAGTGGTGGTCACATTCCTGTCCCTCTTCAGAAAAGCATTAACACACTGCACAGAATAACTCAAGGAGCAGGTTATGGTCCAGTGAGAAAGGCCAACAGGCCAGTATTAGTGTTCCAGAAACTGTAGATCGGCCGTGCTTGGCGCATTCAATGTTAATTTTTAACTCTTCTACCTGTCTTAGCAATAACCTGGGGATTTTAATTACTTGTTTTAAGCACTTCATTAGTACAGCCAAAGTGGTTTCTTTGGAGGGTTTCTGCCTCCTTCTTAGAAATCTGGTATCCTTGAAAAAATATCCAAGAGAAGACTTGGATTTCTACTTTTTCAGACTTTCTTTTATTTATCTACATCTGTATTTGGAGGCTCTGAGTACAAGCACATTAAAGGTGCCATCTCAACTGTTTTGCTCAGTTTGTCTCAAGTTTATGTCCCTTTACTCTCTTTCTTGGAAAGCTTAAAAATAACACAGTGGGTTTTTTAATTTTGGTCAAACCATCTAGTGATTAACAACTGCAAGACCAGATTTCAAGACTGGAGAGGAACATTGCTATAAGCTGTTATAACCTGCTCTGATCCCCTGCATAATACAAGCTAAATAATGTCCATACTTAGCTTGCCTCAAACTGTTACAGAGATTTGGTCACTGTTAGCCAGCTAGAGATGACCATAAGTGTAGTCTGTATGCGTAGATCCCACATTTATCATTAACACCCTGGTTTAGTAGTGGCTATTTCCTCTCTGCCACCTCCCAGCAACTTTTCAGCACAGAGATCAAGTTAACATATTTTTGGTGTAAAGTAACTTAATAATTTCCCTCTATAGTATCAGAGGAAAAGGGAAGGTATCCTAATCAGTCTGTAAAATAAGGCAGACTGTCTTGCCTGAAAGATTACACTGTACTGAAATCCAAAGCCCAATTGCTTCACTAAAAGCCCAACCTGATAAAGAAGACTCCTGCTACAAACTCTACAATCAGTAACAGCTCCTCCAATGAAAAACAGAAGAGAAAGTCTCTTTGAACTTCAGTAGTCCAAATATCCTCTAGCAGTGAAACAGAAAAAACAGCAACCAAGTTGCCATGCTCATATAACATCTATCTTCTCCCAGGTGTTTTATTTAGGACCCTCTTACCTCTGTTTTGTGATCCATATAACAAGATCCAGCTGGCTTCCTTCTCCAAACAGCTCTGCTTCTCTACCTGGGGCTATTCCCTGGATTATACCTACGGTATGTGTCTTCCTTCCTCCCCGTGAAAAGCTTGTTCCTGTGGCATCTTTCTGATAGCATTGCAGATATTGGACAACTTTGTTAGGAGAAAAATGATGTCCTAACCCCTCTCCCACTAAAGCTCTATGGAAAAAGCCAGCTTCTCTGCAGTACTGTGTGTATGTAACTGTTAAACTGTGTAACTTGTGTAAAAGGTGTTAGGTAGTCCCCATCTCTCCCTATATTAGCTCTGTACATACGCTGCATGTCCTTCCAAACACACCTACAAAAGGAACCTACTGTACAGCTGGAGGAAGGACCTGCCTACATTCAGTATTTGCAGCCTTTTCTCCTCCAGGAGACTAAGACTTTTATACTTTTCTTTTCCTCCCTGAAACAAGAGTAATTTTCCATATGATGGGATGGGCAACAAAGCCTGAAAGCAGTATCCCACCTGAAAAAGGAGGACATTAACGTCAAAGACTGTTCAAAACAGTTTTCTCCTATAGAAGTAGCTCTACTTTGAATACTCGTATATCTGCCAGGTCAGAAAGACATGCCAAGCATAAACGTGTATCCATGACATGTGGGGCTAGTAAAGTCCTGGCGTAGACCACTTGGGGTGAAGGTTGGTCAAAAGTCTCTGAGATGGCTGCCTCGTTGGACACCAGTATTCCTATTCTCTAACTTGAGTCCACCAGCATGAAGGCAAGAAAGATGAACTAAGATCCCTCTCATGCTGATAATTTGCCTCTCAAATGACTCCGTAAGCTCGTCTTGGGGCTCTCTGAACTAGCCATCCACTCCTCCTCTGAGACCTCTCAACACTTCACGTGCATCCACAGAAACCATGATTCAAACAGATGGGTTTAGGTGGGCAGGAACAATCCTGGCTTCCCAAACACAGGGATTATGACCCTTCAGAAAGGAGCCTTCAGCCTCCTGAAGAGATCAGGAATCCCAGCTTTCAGTAGGTGATCTGGCAGCAGTGGGACTCTGTCCCAAGGACGAATATCTTCCAAGGGAGCAGATGTGGCACAGAAGCCTTTGGAAAAGACCCAGGAATCCTGTCTGCTCATGGGGGAGGGGACAAAATCCTGCTTACAACGAGATGTTCATCTTTTGCAGAGGAAGGTGATGACAGCTGGGATGAGGGAAGGGGAAAAAAATTCAGGGCAGCACCCTGTGTGGGAAAAGATCTCTCCCCTGCCTGCCCCAGCTAGCTTGCACTTGGAGCCAGCCAAATGGGGCACTGGCTTCAGCCAGCCTGCAGTGTGGCAAGGGCTCACCTCATGAACCAGCATCTCTTGGCAATTTCCATCTATCTGTATCCTGTGCTGGCTCTAGGGATAAAAACCAGCTTTTTCCTGGAAGGGATGGACACAGGATGCAAAAAAGAAGTGGGAAAGGAAATACCTACATCTGCCTGATACCACTGCCTCTGGGCCACAGCTGAGCATCTTCAAGAGCACATGACTGAGATGCTACTGCACCTCCTTGGTTCAACATAGCTACCTCTACAGAGCAAGTGTCCCACCTGCTTTAAATGGCTTCCTTGTCTCCAGTGTTAATGCTTTCCCCTTCAGGTGCTTTTAGACTTTCTTGCCCATCCCATCTCATTTCAGAGAAGAAAAAGTGAAACATAGCAGAGGGAGATACTAATAAACCAACATGTCATTGCTGTTTATTAAGTTTTACCCATTTGGCAATAAATATGTGCTGTGCCTGCTCTTTTAATTAGTTGTCTCTCAGTCAAGAAAATCAGGGCTGCAAAGTGCTGATATGGTGCTAAATAATTACCTGGGAACAAGTGCTTGGGGTTGGACCAGGAATTTTCACACTGCTATTAGCAGATCCCTGCAAGGTACTGGGAAGAAGCAGGGCTGGGCAGGGGTATGAGCCACTGCAGTGGGAACCCACGCTGAGGGATGCGGGAAAGGCTGCCACTAGCATGCAGCATGTAGTGGCTCAACCCTCCCTTTCCAACTCTGTAAGGCTTGCGAGAAGTGGGGAAACTGAGGCAAGAAGGGACGTATTTGGTCCACAGAACATGAGGGTTGTCCAAGAGTAAGAGAATGACTATCAGGTTGTTTTCTTTCCCTGTCCTTCCAGGCCATTAAGAGAAGAAAGGCCTTGCCCAAACATGATGTGAGACCTCGCTTGCATCCGTCTGTCCCTATACACATGCAAAGGGCAAACCATACATCTTCCTTCAGTGTAAGGAGAAAGGAGAAGATTACACCGTACAGACTTACTTCAGAGGGAGATGTCAGGCAACATAACTCTGTCTTATTTTTTGCAATGAATATGTAACACCAGAGGACATTTGCTTTTCAGCTAGGTGGGTGGCTTTTACCTTTATGTGCACAATACACTGCAAAGGCTCTGGCCACACACAGGGAGACACTGAACTTGAGGTAAAACCATAAAGCGAAGTGCACGGCAGCAGGAGCAGCCCAATAAGTAAACCTTTCACTGAGAGCTGTGAGAAGGGAGCAGGCTGTGCACTAAAAGGTTAGGTGTTTCATCATGTAAGAAAACAGCCCACAATGAAGGCAGGAGTAAATCTCTTGTTGCTGGGTGGGCTTAATGGCTCCTTACAATTGAATCATATATTCACAGCTTTTTGGAAATTGGAACAACTTGAGCTGCTGTGGGTTAACCCGTTCGTACACCCATGGCCTCAGTCTTATGCAAACACCTACTTTTATTGCCAGAGCCATTACGGGGCACTAATGTGAAACGCTTCTCAGGAGAGATCCAGCCCAGTTTCTCAGACCTCAAAGCACAGAGCAATTAACTGCGCACAGGAGACTTCAAGTGCATATCTGTCCCTTTACATCCCGCGATGTTAACCAAGCTGAGCGTCAACTGATAACTTGTTTTGCACCTTCAGAGGACTTGTCCTCCAAGCGCTTTTCAGACAGAAGACACAAAGAATTCCCTGCAGAAGTGCAGCGAGCAGGAAAATACTGTCCCCAACTCAGAGAGACACCCTGAGATACGCAGGGGTGGTACCTGTGGGTCTGGTGAGGGGCTGGCTGCAGACTGGCTCCATGTTCTATATTTCCCTGGTTTCTTTGGAAGGGAGCTGAGATGCACAGGCAGGGAAGGAGGTGTGAGATGCTGCTGGAGGCCTGCTATTGCTGCCTGCTGAAGGGCACAATCATGGGATACTCTACGGAGGTCACAGATGGGTGCAGCTAGGCTGTACGTGCTATGGCCAGCACAACGATGTCATCGAACACATCTGTCCCACAGCAATGACATAGGCAGAGGAACCAGCTCTGAGCTGTCACTGTCCAACATCACCAGGTGTCATGACACATCCAGTCTGAGTAAATTGAATGAGGTGATCTGATGCACAGCTCTCCTGGAGATACACCTCCATCACCATACTGTACCTATCTGCTGCTGTGTTATCTAGTCATGAGATTTATTTCTGGGTGAGACTAATTGGCCCTTTAGTTTATTACTACTTAGAAATTTGTCCTTGCATGTTTGTACACTGCAAATAAACTCTTTTAATTGAAGCTTCATGATCTTCCAGGCTAACACTGTTGACACACAGCTTCATTCATCATGTGTGCCTGGCAGTGAGTTGACATGTTTTGAAACAGGCAACTAAAGACTGCACAAGGGAGCCCCCAGCCAGCAAAGGAGGTAACCTGCTCAGCCTGAAAATCACTGTTTCCTATTTTCATGCATGCATTTGAGTCCATGCATTCAATGCATGGATTTTTTTCAGACCCATGCAGCAAGACACGCTGGATGGGTTGGTAATCAGAACCAAATCCCACTTCTTCAAATGAAAGATGTAGAGGGAAAGACCATCTCACCTTTACACCAAACACCTTGACTTTCTGGTTACATTTTTCACCAGGATTCAAGCCAAAAAGACATCTCCCAGCGTCCAGAATAAAGATTAAATTTAAAACCCACAAGAACTGGGTTCTAGTTAACCCCAGCAGAGCCTGCAGATGTGTACTTAGTCTGAGTAAATGTTAATTCCGCTGTTTGACTGATACCCATGGGATGGTCATTCCTCACAGCTCATTTATGATTTCACACAGGATGGTGCCCTCAATTAATACTGCAGTTTTCTCTGCAGGAGGTGACAGGTAATTCACAGTACTTACTATCTGATAAATGTAGCCAGCGTGAGGATTCACATACTAGTGTTTAACAGATGAGTTGTAATGAGTAGACAAAAGCATCATCAGAGGCCATGTTAGAGCCAAATTTGTGTGTGCACGCACATACTGCAGGCATGAATGAACCGAACTCCACCAAGCATGCTTCTGCCCAAAGCCCACCTCCCCAAGGCGAGAGGAAGTGCAAAGACATTTCTGTGGTCATTCACTCCAAGGTGGATAAGCCAACAGGCTGTCAAGTTGCAGCACAACTGCCCTTGCTGGTCAGCCAGCCTCTGCATACTGAGTCTCATCTTCATTAATGAAAGTAAAGATCATCCTGGCCCTGCTATGCAGCTGTGCTTATTCAGGGGTCCAGGCCTGTTCACACATGCACTGAAATCTCTGCATGTCTATCGTGGCCATCAGGCTCTTGAAGCTATGCATTTGTCTCATGAACCTGACTAATTTCATACCTCTGGGGGTCTGGTGGCTTTTACAAAGCAGGTGCATTGAATAGGATGTCAAGAAGAACTGCAGGAGGCTAATGGCACTGTTTTTCCTGGTGCCATCCGTGCCTCTCAGCCATGCAGCTCACAGTTTCTCCTGGCTGTGAGATTACCCAGTTCATTGGTTTGGTGGCTCACAGTGCCCCAGTCCCAGGTCAGGCAGTTTTTCACCCTACTGCCTCACCAGCAAAGCACTCATGACCCCTCTCCCTCTTTACATCCCATGTCTTTCAACTACAGCAAAATATCCCTTGCCTAAAAAACATTGGGAAGTGGATTTGTGTGCTTTGCAGGAGCAGCTGAGTTTGTTTATACAGCTGAGCCCATTTGTGAAGATGAGGAATTGAATTATTCACTGCATGTCTCAGACCTTGATGACTAAATTGGGATTTGCTTCTTTATCTTCCAGGAGAAGAGGGGGAGTGGAGGCTAAGGGGGGAAAGTCAACAGAAAGAGGCCATGCGCTATGTCCCTCTGCTCCACTGCTGGGAGCACTGTGAATGCTATAATTAACCACCTATAGCAAGAAGAAGCCAAGCGGTACCACAGGAATTACAGCCTCACAAAGCCTGTCATTAAACAGTCACGCATGACACTACCTGATTTATGTCTCTCAGGGTTTGTTTACCTCTTTTAATAAAAAGGAACAAAACCTCCAAGCAATTTCCAGAAGATTTTAACACATCTGTGTTAAACATCAGCCTGGAGCCTCTGGATTTAACCCCCCCCACTTCAATGTCATTGGCAAGTTGTCATGAAGTGAAAGGCCTGGTTGTGCACAGGCTGTGTGATGTGCTGTGGCGGTCTGTGCTCCCAACAATTACTTTGGTCTCCAGAGACAACTTTATGGAGCTCATTTGGCAGCAGGTTAAATAATAGGAACCTTTAAAAAACTGACTTCTATAGGATATCTCAAGCTGAATATGAAAAGATGGAAGTGTCTACATCATCCTAATGCCCTTGGGATGCTTTTGAACCTTAAACAGATGAATCCTTGAAGAGGTCCCACTTGGTACAGTTAAACTAAGGACATCCATTTTCCCAGTCCTACTCTATTTCATGCTGCTATTAAGAGTAAAATGACCAGGCTACTAGTAGTGTGAGAGGAAAGGAGAAAACTCTGGCACCATGCAGGTGGTCCTCTGTACACAGCACAGAGAACCTGAGAATATTCTGTACTATTTCTGTAAGCTTGCTGTGCACTCTTCAGTTTTTCCATCTTTTTATATTTATCAGTGGACAAAATGGACTGAGGCGTTTTCTTTAGCAGAAAGGCAGGGCTTGGAGATACGTGTTCTTAATTGTTTAACCTGATGTGGAGCAGTCATTCAGGATTTAAATGAGGCAATTAACTGAAAGAAGAAAAATCCAAGACAATAGGAAGTCTTAGCCACCAGATCCTGGTTTTTAACATATTCTGCCCCCATAACCCCTCATGTGGGATTCAAATAAACTGTGTGGAAATAAAGGAAAGTTAAGGAGAGATCACAAAGGTAAGGGAGAAGCTGAGAAACACCTCAGAAGACCCAGAAGAGGACAAGGGCAGTTGATGCCATGGCTGAGGGCTGACACATAAAGGTTTTACAAAGGTCCCCTCTCTCATTCCAGAGCTTTGCTTCTACCACCAGGCAACTAGTGACCATAACATCCCTTAGGAAAGCTGAGGTGCCTTGCCATGGTCTGTGCCAGTGGCTGGGCTGTCCCTGAGGCCTGCCCTCCACCTGTATAAGGTCCCCAAAAGCACATGAACACCAACACCTTTATTGGGCTACACCAACGACTTCTACCAAAGGTTGTCTGAGGGGACCATTGAAAACCTCCCTTTGGCCAAAAATTTATGATACACACTGCATGTATAAAACTGCTTGGAAATCAGAAAAACTACGTGAATAAAGGTAGATAAGAAAGGAGAACACAGGAAAGAGGGGAAAATTCTGAACTATTCCCATTTTCCCAGCTGAAGTACAATAGCCAGGAAAGCATTTGTTTTCTTGCAGCAGTATCAGAGTAAAAGGTTTCACAATTTCTCACTACCTCAGTGCTAATTCTGGAGTGATGGATTGGGGCAAATGTGAAAACAGATACATTAAAGAAGCCTATTTGATTCTTGGTTGCTTCCAGCAAGTCCTTTCCAGCAGTGTAATATAAGAACATCGTTAATAAATTTTACTCCTTCGCTTCTACAAGATTAAAGATATTCACTCCTTGCTGTGGTTCAAGCACTAATATTCCACCCAAACCCATTTCATTTATTGGTAAAATAAATAAAGCTGTAGATTTTGTGTTTTCTTCTCCATACGGTGATCATAAACCAGTCTCGATGTTCAAAGTTGTAGACATAGCAAACCTTACAGGAATACCTTCATTAACACCGAGAGGGTTTCTCTGTCTGCCCAGGTTGTTGGAGTGTGTAATTTTGTATTTCAACATCTCTTGAAAGTTTAATGAGCATGGGGAATAGGCATCCCCTGTGTTTCTTGCTAGGACTTACTTAGATCCCAGTAATCCTTTCCTAAAGTTTACACAAGGGCATGTGAGTAGCGTGGCTGGTCTCCTGAGAAGCATCAGTACATGCTGCATCAGCACATGTCCTGTAACACTGCTAGGATCCTTACCGTCATTTTGAACCTCATGCTTAATTCATGTACAAGATCTGGAGAAGCAGGAGTTAACTAGACATTTCCTTTCACCTTTTCCCTTTCCTAACTCTCATTTGATGCTTCAGTCCATTTGACAAGTTACATCCATGAAGTGGTCACCATCTGTTGGGAAACAGTTCAGCATTGCCTCCCGAGACAGATACACAGAACGTTTTGTGGGTTGCATTCATCTCCCAACATCCTGACAGGACATAATATGGAGAGAGAAAGCTTTATGAGCCTCAAGTCCCACATCAACAATGCAGTCAGTCAGCAACTCTGATTTTCCTGGTTCTTTTACTCCTTCACCAGATCCAAGCTGTTTCATAGTCTGCAAGGCGACCCCAGGGAAGAACACCAGACCTTGTACTCCCCTTCTTCTCTTCCCTATGTGAACTTTACAGCTGTTTTGGGACAATGTGTGTCACATTAACACACACATTGCTGCGAACAAGTTGGAGCATCATAAAGTGAAGGATAAGCCTGCTCAGCTGAGGGGAGCTTCATAGCATCACTGGTCCCTGCTGAGCCAAAGATGGTTCTCCTTCAGATCCCACAGCAGTGCCCAGAGCCCACTTTGGTTTGGGACGTACTGACTTGTCCCAGAGACAATATAAAGGATTCCCAAAGTATTCACGACACAAGCACAATCCAGACTGCACAATGAAACTCTAGATTTGCTATAAAAATCTTTTTCTTCCCCTCCCCACCCCCCATATAGAGCTGCTAAGCCCTGCTGCAAGACGTGATGTAAGTTGTTCGCTAAGTAAGTTGCACTCTTTTTTCCTTAAGAAAGAGGAGTTAAAAGCATTTTTGTGTAAAAGGCACAAATTAACAAATTTTCCCATCTCTGTTCACAGAGCTCAGAGTTTACAACAAGGATGTTCTTAAGGAAGGCATTTCTTGAAATATTACCAGCATTTTACTGAGGGAGAGTCTTCAGAAGCAGCTACCATTCATTTGCAATCCCCACATTCTCCAGTTCCCCAGTGTGTGCAATACCTGGCCTCTTTACAACACACACTTTCAGCTACACTACAATAGATTTAGAAATGAGCAGTCCTGAACAATGAAACTTGTTTGTATGATTCATTCTTTTGTGCTGTTCATCAGTTTTCTCCCCCATGCATCCATCAATAGTTACATCACTCTCCTTTCCTCAGGCAGTACAAACCTCCCAGGCTAATGCCTTTAAATATAAAGCACATCTTGAGTTAAACATTAGCTACACACTAACTGGGGCTTGCTTTCCAACTGAATAATCAGCTTTAAAGGAGAAGGTTTTCTGCAGCTCAGTTGAGAAAGGTACAAAGGAACTGCTTAGGCAATCCTCTTGAAATAAAGCATTCAGTGCTGGAAACTAAATTCTATTTTATCTGTTTAGACTTGTCACTGGTAATTACTTGAAAGCTCTATCAGCTTGTAGCTTTAATGTTGTAGTAACTGCTACAAGCCTTTCGGAAAGGGGGAGCAGATCATAACAAAACCAAAGAGTTCTCTGGAAGCTGGGGATGGCAAACTCTGTCACTGAAAGCAGAGTGTGCTGTAGACCTCATCATCATGACCTCAGAGCCTTACTGAAACTGCATTGCTCTCACTGACCATCTGAAGGATCATGGAACTGCTCCCTTCCTATGTCACATGGTTACAACAGTAGGGAAAACATCAGTATGCAGATTATTTTCCTTCAATATCAAGATGAGCAGAAGTTGCTTTTCACTCCCCAGGCATCTTCTGGGGCATGGGTGTGTGACAAAACCTTCACCACATTTAGTGCAGGGTCCACGTAGTACAGTGTGATGGGTGAAAACTGTCTGACTTGGAGAATGGGACTGGACTTGGACATGAGGTATACAGACCTCAGACAGAGTGTGTTTTCTGTGCTTAACTTCTGGAGGAGGACTGGTTGATGTTTGAGGTGGTCTTGGGTATAATACATCTGCAGACTCTTTGAAGCCCTGGCAATGAAACACCCACGCCTGGGGTTACTTCAGCAAACTTCCTCCTGAGCCTGACTGGGACCATGATCCATCAAGAACTTCTTGATGAAGTCCACCATGACCTTATTGTGCTAGCCACATAAGGAATGGCCACAACCATGCCTTTGAAAGCTAGGTGGCTTTGATCACACTATATGCTGGTACTTTGATGTGAAAGAGGAGCTGTGCAGAGCTTCTTTCCAAAACCCACTTCCATAGCCATGATAAAAACAACCATTATAGCAAGCAGGGACAAAAGTGAAAGAAAAGACAGACAGAGACTAAAAAAAGACAGAAAAGACCAATCCTTCCCCATGTTTTCTTTTTTTTTTTTTTCCCTCTGTATCAAAACCTTTGCCAAGTGCAGAACAGAAAGTTCAGAGCTGCTGGTTTTCTGAGTTGGTTTCAGCTGTCCTTTCTCTCTAGGCTGATCTCAGCACTGAGAAAAGAAGAGCATGTACCTCTGAGGTCCTGCAAGGCTGAGCACAAGGAATAAACATTTCCTCTCTCCTTCCCCATCTCACTTCTACCACTCTACAAGAAGGCAATAGGCAGGTCTGGTACCTGCAGCTGTACTTGTGCAGCTTGCAGGTGCATAGGAGCCCTGAACAGTGACGTACCATCAACACCAATCTAAGCAAGGGAGGAGAGAAAAGCAGAGTGCTGGGGGGAAAAGGAAAATCTACTTTTCTCTTTGCTTCACCTCAGGAGAGTCACAGCTGGTGAGGAGAATGGACATAACTTTTACCATTAGCAATGGGAAAACAGTGTCATTCCCTTCAACATCAGAGCAAATCAACGGGAAAATTATCCAGCTGAAGCATTAAATCAAGTTCTGCAAAAGCTGGAATAAAAAAGTGCACAGGTCAGACACAGAGGAATATGCAGGCACTGTTAGTGATAGCTGCATCCCCGTATTTCTCAGCCTCCTATGATCCATTCAAATTAAGAGGGATGCTGAAGTGGCAGACGCATGCTGAGATCAGAGCAGCTTTCCTGGAACAACCAGGGCAGAACTCAGTGAAAATCCTTTAAGAGAGTTATATAGACAGAATGAGGAGAAAGCCTTTTACTCCATAACACTGAACAATTCACCAGGTATTAGCTGCATTTGAGATATTACACTGTTCTTCCAGTCCCCTCTTACAAAGTGCTTTAGAGGCACAAAGGTGAGGAGGGAGAGCAGCACACAGAGAGTGGTGAGGGTTTTGTGCTTTCCCAAGCAAACTGATTTGTCAAGGGGCTGCCCAGCTTGCTCTTCCACATACCTCATGGGTCGAGCTCTCCTCAAGGTGGATGGTGACACATGTCACAGAAGCCTTCAGCAATCAATTAGGAGTGAAAATGTCTCATGAGCTTTTTATACAGTTCATCAATTCAGTGAGCACAGTTTGTGCCTGGCTACCTTCCCTCACCTAAACCACGGCTGCTTGAATGGGCCAAATCTGGAGGTTATGTAAAAGATATTAAAAATTCCTTTAATGTGAAGTGCACAGTGGGATTTTTTATTATTATTGTTATTTTAAAGGTGGCAGCCACTTTGCCTTCTTTCACAGCAAACCAACTGTTAGAAACTCCTGCACAGATGGCAATTTTTGATGCATTTTTCTGACCTAGAAACGGGATTTGTCCATGAAATTCTCATCTCTTTCCCTGTTTCTATGATTTTCACTTCTGTTCCCTGCAGTTCCCTTCCACTACAGGCATCAGGTGCCCTTTTATGACATTTTTTTCTTACATGTCCCTCTCTTGAAGAGAAAGAGGTTGCATTGTACTGCCCTTCCTAGGGCAAGTTCTTAGACAAGTTGGTCCTAGATGATCACAAGAAAGAAGCTACTGTCAATTCTGGGATTTACCAGAGCTGTAATCCCACAGCAGAGGATGAGACCAAGCTAATGTTTCCTCTGCTCCAAGGCCATGATAGCTGTAAGCAGCAGCCACTACACGTCGAGCTGATCAGACCTTGGTTTACTGTCACCAACTCCCTCCTGTCATGCTCTAGGACATCCTGGCCTTGAGAAGAAGGAACTCTGCTTCCTGACCCTGTTCACCATTTCCATGTACCTTTATGCTGCTTGCCCCTTTGTGCTGCAACTCCTTGCCTGTTCTCTTCACTCTCTGATGCATTGCAATGAGAAAGTCACCAGTGCTCCTGCATTTACAGGCAGTGTTTCCTTCCTGAAGCAAACCTGTTTTCTGTCTGTGGAAGATGAGGGTAGGTTGTCCTTTTGCCATAACTGCAGTGTCGCTCCTGTCCTTCCAACTACAACTAGGGCTCTACAAAGTCCCCCTGCACACTGGGGAGTGCATTGCAGCCTTAGATGCTAATTTTTCCCCTTTGATCTGCCTACAGATGCCACTGAGGACCCAGAGGGACTCCTCTGAGGTGGGTATGCCCATCAGGGTGTTCTCCTTCATACTTGTTGGCTGCAGATGGCACTCAGGGAGCAGGATGCATTAGTGGAGTGTTCTGCTTTTGCTATAAGTAAGGCCATACAAACCACTGATATTTTTGTGGGTGTTGGGTCTTATCTCACAAACTGAGGCCAGTGAAGCACATCTCTGTTTTCTATCAAAGTGCTGAAACAGGGAGTCTCCTGCTATGCTCTGCATTAGGGTTGAGGCTTCAGCTCAGGAAAAGCGCGGTCAGCCAGATGTGGCAGAACAGATCAAGCAAGGCCTGGCCAAAATACATATGTATGGCAGGAAATGCTACCTGAAGAGCAACATAAATACCGCACACACCAACCTCTATACTGACCATGAAATTGATCAATCTGTCCAATGGGTTTTGTTTAAATTGGGCTTTAATGCATTTTCCACCTACAGTGACTAAGCAGATGCTCATTTCCTTGGCTGATGCCTTTTAAGCAGGTTGTTGAAACAATGGCAGTCAGGCTACAAGAGTGAAGGAAGAGCTTCAGAGCTCCTGCTCTTTCCATGACCAAGCAGTCTTTCTGAAGCTTGGCATCGGGTGCCTTCACTGGAGAAGTTTAATGCCACAACAAGCTCCCTGTAAGCGAGAAGCTATGGTGTGCTTTAACAGCAAATTCCATCGTGCTTGGACACATGACCTCTCTTTCCTCAGCTGTGGGTGCGAGCAGTGATTTAAACGAAGCATTAAATAGAGGGGAAAAAAGCCAGTACGGAAAAGCCCGAAGCATGCCTATGGAGGTAGTAGAGCATTTAGATAAATCTATTTGATGGTTTTCTGCAGCAGGGGAGACAGCAGCTGAAATTTATGTGATCATTAAATTTTCATGTGCAGTGGCCCCATGAATCTCGAGCAGCGTCACAAAGCCATCAACACCAGAAGCTTCGCTGCTGTTTATTGAATACAGCTTTTCCCCAAAAGTGGCAGGGCAAAGAAGGTCACAGCTGAGGACTTGGCATTGATTCTTGTATGTAGTCTACGGCAATTGCAGGCAATAATTTCATTGTTCACCAACTGTTATGCTTTATAAAGAAAAAATGAAAATTAAACTGATCAGGCATGAAAGCGTTATTCAACCACTTTGAGAGTTCTCTGCTTCTTTAAATACAAACCCACTGATTCCCAAGTACAGCCAGATTTGGCACAGCGCCAGCTGAGCCCAGAGCTGAGGTGGGACAGAATGGAGACCCCATCACACTTTCAGAGACTCAACTTGCAAGACAAACTATGGCCAAAGCCACCCTGACCAGGGAAATCTCTAACCTTACCAAAGTGCCTCTGTCAGTAAGGACTCTTTATTCTTTCAAATGTTTTATTCAAAATGACCTGCCACTGTTGTTTTATTTCACCCTAACTACATTAGAGATTAAACTGTTCAGGGACAGCGGCCAGTTTTAGCAAGTTCCTGAAACCAGTGCATAGTTTTTTCTGGAATGGAGATGGGCAGAAACACATGATACATTTTGGCTCTATTTGTGTGCCCCCGGTGCATCTTTGGAAATTAGAAGCCAAAGGCAGAAATCCACTCCAGATCCTCAAAACAACTTTCACCAGCATCTATAAAATTGTGTGAACCAGAAAGAAACGAAAGGAAGTTGGTGGAAGGGAGCAGCTGAGTAGATAAATTCTGAGCAAAAGTCTGCAGATTTCCAAGGTAGAGAGGGTTGATGAGCAAGCAGGTAGATCCCACAGGACCAATAGTAGCCAAGGAAGGGGCTTGTGAGAGTAAATGAAGAGCTCTGATCTACATCTGTCATATGTATTTTTCTGACATCTGGCAAGCATGAAATATGAAATCCAGAGATCAGGCTGGACAATGGCTCTCTTTGGTGAGGTGATTCACTTGTCAAGATCAGCTGATGCATACGTGGATATGACAAAACATCTCTCTTAGCAGGCCAGGGAGAGAAAATTCCCCATGATTGCATTCGATGTTAACAACTGTGTCCACCAGCATCTAAAGTTAAGTCAATACAGTATATATTTAGGAAGTATCTCCAGGTGGTTGCTGGGAGAAGCCTAGGTTATAGTTAAAGAACCTGCATTTCTACCCAGTTTTGTATTATACAGTTGTGTCTTTGCTTGACTGTCTTGTCTGATGGCATGCAGGGAAGAGGCCAAAATCTATAGGCTTACTATTACATGCCCATTTCTATTGTGGACCCTTAGGGCTCAGCTATCCCTAAGTGTTATCATTGAATTGTGCCCCTCTGGGTGTCATGACAGTTTTGGTTTAAGCCAGATGCAGTAAGATAAGGATGGGAAGGCAGGAGATGCAGTGTGCAACCTGACTGTTCCCTATCACAAGAGGGTACCAGGAACACATGTTCTCTCTGACAAAGACTAAAGGAAAGGCATCTCGCAGTCAGGCTGCTTCTCTGTCTTGGTATTCAAAAGCGAGGGACAGGAAGGTAGTGGCAGTGAATGAGATGTGAACTGAAGCAGTTGCCCAGGCACACATTAGAAGTCTGGTTCTGATCAGGATTTTAAAGTAGAAGGTCCTCAAACAATCCCAGCAAGAAGTTCAGCATTATGCATTTGCCTAGTTTAACATTTAGGCTGTAGCTTGTTAAGTTGCCATGTAACTGCTGATTTGCTCATTATATTAGCTTAATTGCTGTAAGCTAAGTGTGCCTGAATCAATCAAAGTTAAAACAATAGCATTATGTTTTTACATAATCACTTTTGACTAGAAAGCAAGCTGTGGAGAAGGAGATTCCACATGATGTTCTCGGTTATCTTTATAAAGAAGTGATTAATACTGCACAACTTCAACTGAAGGGATAGAAGAAGATGGAAAAAGATAATGGTCAATGGTGGTTGTATAATCCCTGCCCATACGGTTTGCTGCAGTATGCTGATAATGAATGATCTGAAGAATAAAGCTACTTCGAGCCCTAGCCCAAGGAAGGTTCATCAGGACAAAATGCACATCTCCATTTTCTGGGTCATTTTTATCCTGGTTCACAATGACAACTCAGACCCATTGATGATGGTTCTGTGAGGCTGACTGCCAGCAAGCAGATTGCCTTGGAAAGCATGTTTGAGTGCAGGGTGAAGATCAGTTGCCATGCACAGCAGAATAATCAGCTCACTGTGTCCAAACTCAGGTTTTCAATGCAGGGTAGCCACTTTCACAAGTTGAAGTTTACTCCCAGTTCTAGCAATGGGTTAAACAAAACTAAAGATCCTGATAAAAGACAGTTTCTCTTTTCCTTGCTCATCCTTCCTCTCCCTGTGAACTCTTCCCTATGATCCACAGAGGTTCTATCATCTCCACCGAGGTGAAAATCGCTTGGAGAATACCTTCTTTTGCACTTAGTCATATGCCAGGTTCCTCTTCTCCCTCCTTCTGAGCTCATTCTGAGAAGTGGAAGAACATATTTATAAGGAACTAGTGTCATACAACTAAGTGCACGTGACGTTTCAGAAAAAATAAGAATGTTTTGGAAATCCTGTACTTTGGGAGATTTCTGAGCTTTCTGAGTTTCTGAGCAAAGTAAAGGTATGCTTTTATTTGGGGAAACAATGATTTGACAAGACAAAGGAAAGACATTTGATGAGTAAAACTTAGACGTGGCTCTGAGCTTTGTCCAGTCCAGAAGTGGTTGGGTCCAAGATATCAGAGAAGGTTAAGAGGACACTTCTAGACAATATAAGGAAAAAGTAGTATTTTCAGATTGACTCCCTGCAGAAAGCTGTGGTCACAACTGATTTGTTTGACTATGTTTTAGATACCTGTATGAAACAGAAATGAGATGATGCTTCTGAGCCTTGAAAAAAGCTAAGGCTGGATGGAAGTCCCAGAGCGAGTTGTCTCCTGCTTTATCCAAGTTACTTCACTCCTTTCTACTTGTATTGCCATCCTTCCTCTCCTACCACAAGGTATTGTACTTCCACTTTACTTCACTCCTTTCTACTTGTGTTGCCATCTTTTCTTTCTTATCACACAGTATTGTACTGACACAGCAAGTGACAATGCATTAGCCATACATGAGCAAACTGCAGAACGAACGCACACATTACTCACCAGAATACCTGTTATTAATTCTAATATGACCCAATTATACTCCTCAATAGCTGGCTCATGAATCATGCAGAGAAATGGGTCATTTCAAAATACACGGAGAAAATCTTGTGAATCTACATTGTGCAATATTGCAATACTTGCATATCTGTTATTAATTATAATTCATTCTTACTGCAGAACCTGGACAATGAATTACTTGTATTTTATCTTGTAGAAGGTTCCTCCGCTTTAAAATGGTTTTAAATAGAAAAATGAAACTGTCTTAAAAATGAATGAGTTGTAGGGATGCTGGCACTACATCAGCATCAGTGAAGGCTCTTGCTGGAAATGACCACCATTCTCCTGAAAAGCTGGAAAAAACTGTTGCAATTTCACAGGACTTCGGAACATTGTTTCCTTGGAGCTAATGCCTTAAGTGACTGGGTAAGGCAACTGAACAGGCAAATTGTGATCTGAAAGCCAGCCCGAAGTTTTGCATTACTTTAGCAGAAGAATAAACACAGAGATGCTGTGAGGGACCTTGCTGTGGTCAGGAGCTATGCACGTAGAAGCTCAGGGAAACCTAGCATTAATGCTGGCAGATCCACACGTTATAAACCCTCCCCTGATGCATCAATAGCAAACACCAGCACATTTCCAAGGATTCCACAAAAGGACTTTAATCTCAATCTCCATTTTAAGAACAGGGCACATGAGGCACTGTGAGAAGAAAGGATTTGCTTAACTTTAGTTGGGTGGTACCAGGGACAGATGAAATTGCCCTGCATCTCTCTCATGCTGTCTTGCAACATCCATACATTTCTTATAATGAGGGGCATGCTGATGCCCCACTGCAGAGCAGTATGCTGAGAACCCCATATTAGACCAGATCCATGCTGTTTTTCTCCTCTGGGAGGATGCAACATTATGCAGAGGTACCAGTTTGTGTCCTTACTGCGGGGCTTATAGCCTCAGGCATAGCACTGTGCAAGGATTCACTCTGCTTTCCTGCGCAAGCAACGTGCCTTACATGGGCACTCATGTTGAACGCTGGGGTCTCTAGATACCACAGCAGTGCAAATAACATTCACAGCATAGCAGGTGAAACAAAAAAGAGGTCTCACAATAGGAAAGGTGTTGCCAGTTATACTCTGTCAGGAGGAGATCATTTTCTTGAAGCCGGTAAAGCTGACTGAGTTTCGGAAGAAAGGGCTTGCCACATGTTAGCACATACTCATGTAGGTAGTGATGTCTGCGGATTTACAACATCATGATTATGAGCAGAGCAGACACACACCTACTTAATGTAAATTTGTTAATGTGGCATGTTCTTCTTGTAGCTTACCTGCTATTAACTTATTCATGTGCCCAGCCATATATACCTGTGTCAGGATTTTGCCATTGCTGACACAAACCCATAACATATACTCCCATACACAGCAATGTTAGAGAGAGCAATAAACAAGAACATTTTACAAGTACAGAAAATGCTCTGAAGGAAAGCCTGTGTCATTTGAGGTTTCAGTATTGGTACAGCTAATTTATACCATTAAAACAGTAGTAAAAGACAAAATATCTTTCAACCCAAGCAATTACTTCATTTATTATCTGATGCCACTGAAGTGTAGATAGAGCTCTGGTTACTTCCGCATAGATTCCTTCCATTGCTTTCACTATATGCCATTATCAATGTAATAATCAGAGTAACAGCCACACCTGAGAAAACATGATTTCTGACTAAGGACTTTTGCCACTGGCTCCGTATGGAAAGAACATGAAGAAAAGAACTAGGGAGGGCCATGGCTATGGAAAATGATCCATATTCCTAGAATCTCTTTTCCTTTCCTAAATCTCTTAATGGGGGTCATCGCTTCCTGGATCTTCCCAGGAACATGGACACAACAAATATGAAAACACATCTCTTCCTTCATTAGGTAGGAAGAGAACTACGATACCTGTGGCAGGAGTAACTGTACCAGGGAATCAGATGGCAAACCCCAATAACCATCTAAGTTAAGTCTCTGATATCAGGTTTAAGGTATTTTAAAACATACAGCACTGTGCTTGTAGAGTCACAAGGGTTGAAAGAGGCTGCAGTGAAGCGACTCTCAAACACATTTCTTCAAGTGAGGAAAAAGGAATGGTATGTAAGTCCATAACATGGCCTAGGTTTGGCCTGGCTTACAATGCTGGAAATCTGTTTCGCTAAGCTCTTTAAACAAAAAGAGGAACGTTTCAAGTCATGAGGTACCACAAGACCTTCAAGACAACAGCAAGCGAAGAAACAGCCTCCACAATTTACGAATTTTGCTTTCAGATTCAAAAGGAGCAAAATGGAACTCTCAAGTTGGCAACCTATACAGAAAGTCTTGGTTTGCTCTGTCCTTTGACATATTTTCAGCTTTTGGAACATAAAACATTAACAGTGATTAATGTGGAGCTGGCACAGGCTAAGGCAACTTGTCATAATTCAATACATAGTTATTACGATATACTCCAGGGACAAGTGGATTGAAGACAGCTGGCTTTGCAAATTTACACCAGGACTTGTCTTAATACTATGAGGAAAATAAGATTCTCATAAAAATATTCTAGAAACCCCAAATCTATACAAATTTGTGCCAAAACCTCATGCAAAACAAGATCATTATTCAATAGTCATTACTCTGCTATTTATAAAGTTTCTTTCACTCACTGGTGAACGGTGGTAATAGCATTTGACTTGAAAGACAAATCACAAACTGTGGAGAGTGGAATGTGAATTGCAAGTCATCAGCCCAAGCATGTTGCAAGCTGGAAACTGTTGGTCCAAACTATTCTGAGAATCCTTACGAATAACAAATACTTTTGAAGAAACCCAGATCATTTTATCCACAGCTCAACCAGAGAAAAACAGGCTAAATTTATGAGCATCACTCACAGTGGACAAATTAATCAGCTCTGAAATATGCTGCAACTATGGCCAGAGAAAGCATCAGGCATGAGTAAAATTTCAAGTAGCATTTCCCAGTAACAAACTGCAACTCCTTTAACACAGTTCCAGGCTCGTTTTCTTTCCCAGGGATGAAGTCGTAGAGATGAGTTGTCCCAGCTTGTCCGTATGAACATATAATACCTCTGGTATTGGATGGATTCTCTAGAGCGTGTACTTCACAGTGCCCTTTGCAAACAAATGGCCAACAGTTGGGAATGTTGGCAGGACATGACACAAAGGGGAGGCCACTTTCAGAGATGGAAATGGCACTGGGACAAGTGTGATTTATGGCAGTGACTTTGGGGTTTCCATATCTCTTTTGGGTTATTCTCGACACGAGCACACTGACTCAGAGGAGCTAAGAGCTTTGAGTTGGAATAGATACCGGATGTTTGGCTTTAGGCTTGGCAATCTTGTCGTGACCTTGGCAATGAGAGCCAAGGGACAAGAGATGAAATGGATGGACCAGGCAATGGAAATAGCAGTCCAATCAGAGCCAGGTTTCCCTCATAGCCCTATGTGGGACACCATGCAAAACGTGTCCAAGTCCTCAGAGAAGTATTTGTGGAGAGGAAAGCTTCAAACTAATTCATAATGAAGTGAATAAGTGTTATCACAGAATTTAATGTACAAAACCCAAGGATTCTGCAGCCTTACAGGCCCTGCAGCTTGGTGGTTATTTTCACTCCTGTCTCTTGTTGTCTTCACACTCATGGTATCTCAGGCCTCTGCCGTCTCCTCTCACAACACCTTCCTGACCTGGATTTTTCTGCCCTCAATTTCTGCAAAATCTCTGCCTTTTGTCTCACCACCTGCTCCTTTCCTTCAATCACATCCCTAATCCTTGCACCTTGCTTAAGGGAAGGTGATGCATCCATAGATGCATATACACACACACATGCACACAGGCTTTCATTTCACTGTCCTCATCCACCACTTTTGGAAGTATCGCTCTGGCAGCATGCTTCTTCAGGGGCCGTAAGGCCCATTCCACAAGGCTGCATAAGCTACCTCTGAAGGGCAGACACAGAAATTCAATCACCATAAGGAAGGAATGTGAAAATCTTCCCTCAGACAAAGCAAATAGTGGCACACAACCCAGTGAAGCTACAGTCAAGATTAGCTTTGTTAAAGCCATCTGGTTAATTTGTGTAGATGAAGCTGTAAGTTTGAGCTGTTTTGTTTTAAATTGCATCATGCAGAAATGATCCACCAATACCCACAAAAAGATGCATGATCAAATAACCCTGGGAAACAGAAAAAGAGACAGATGGAGAATTTGTCTGGCTAATTTTCTCCCCTGTGGCTACTGTGCTGTTTCTGCTAGAAAGGATGTGGAAGGAAGCAAAGTGAATAAATATACACTGACTTTGTGGGATGCATAGATAACTGTAATATTTCTCTAAATCAAGATGAAAAACACCAGTGAAAAGAAAAAAAGGTTTAGTAAGAGCCAGAAAAGAGACTTTATAGCTCAAACTAATGGCAAAGAGGGCTGTTTTCTTTTTTATCCTAGTAAAATTCCTTCAGTTGTGCAAACAAGGAACACTTTCTGTCCTTAATACCTTTGAAAGGGCCTTACCTCTACACTTGAAGTAAATTTAGTGACAAAGCATTATACCAAAGAGTTCAGTGTTTGCTTCAATGAGGACCAACATGATTCTTTATATTTGCCAAGCTCCTGGCTGTGACCAAACCCAGGGGCTGTTCTATCTTGCTTTGCAGAGCTGGGAAGATGCTGCCAAAGGGATGAAGCACATTAGGATGTACAATGCATAGCAGGCAGCAAACAAACCTCCTAGCCACAGAGTTACCTGGTAATGGGCAGGAAGGTCCATCAACACCCCAGAACCAGAGCAACAGTGATAAAATATTAGTGGCCATATCCAGCTTATCACATAACCACAGACAAGACTATTTTCTACCCTGTCCTCTGAGCCATCCCACCAGCCAAGCAGGTGGTGCTGGGGGAGCAGGCAGGCTGTACAGAGCGAGGGTGCCCAGGGTGGTCACTGAGTTCAGATGTACGCTCCTGGTTGATGCAGCGTGCTCTGCTTTCCCTGCAGTTACATTCAATGGAAGGATGTGGCATCTCCCCTAGGGATGCTTCAATCAGTCCTTTCCCCCTGCTTCCTGCCTTCCCCCTCCTCAGGCAAGGCTGCTGCCTGTAGTCACTTCTTACCTCCAGTGATTTCCAAAGGGTGGTCCTGCCATTTGAACAATTTACTGCCTTTTCCCAAGCCTGTGGGTTCCCTGGCACTGCTTCGGTCCCTAAGGGCAGTTGCAGTGATCTGACATGGGTCAGACCCAGGGCTGCAAGCACAAGATGCCGGCCAGGAGAGAGACATCATATTCACAAGAGCACGTGGGTTTGGGTCTTTTCTTGTGTTTGCTTTGCTGGCTTGTCCCATCACTTTTTCCTCACACAATAAGGAATGGCTAGCCATGAAATCTACGTATTTTTATTTGCACCTCTGGCTTCTTAGGCAAATGTCAAAAATATGATTATTTCAGAGAACTGCTTTCCTTTTATGTACAAAAACCAAAAGACAAAGAGAATTCTGTGCATGCTAAGTATTCGCTTTTATTCACAAAGGGAAGGGATTAGGCAGTTAAAGTAATAATAAAACCTGTAACATTAATTTTGAATGCTGTTTGCAGCAGAAGGTTATACTTAAGGCTCCTGTTCCTCCTCCTCCCTTTCATTCTTTTCCTGAGTAGAAGGGAAACTGCCTAATTTAGTTTGGTTGCTTGGTTGACTGTATTAGTGCATTTCACTCAGAAGAGCATCCCCAAGAATAATGGCATGTTTTTAATGCCCACTTAACATTAGTCTTTGCATTTCTGCTTAGTGTTGATTAGCAAAGTTGCTCTGAATATGTGATTTATAAGCTATTCTTCTGCTCTCCTGAAGAATGTTAGGTATTTCTCAGCTAGAGAATTACTGTGCTTGTAGCTTGATCAGATGTAAACATCTGCTCTAATCACCCCTTGTAAAGGTAAAATCGTAACATTTTCTTATACGCCAATTTTTGTCCTCCAGCGCATCTGTCCCAAGAAGTTATATTTGCTTATCTCTGAAATATTAAGTAAATCCCTTACATATTATGTGAATCTGCATTAGACAGAGTACAACCTGTGTACATAATGTGTTTTGGCTTCTGCAGGTACAGTAGCAATTAAAAGACCAGTGAGTGATGGCAGTAGCCATTCTCACATTCAAAGCAGCAAGAGAAGTGACTTTGCAGGGTCAAGGTTTGCATTGGCAGGGAGGCACTACATTTAAACAGAGCACTTGGAAGATGAAAGTATTTGTATTTGAATTATCTCCACCCAGAATCATGATTACTGTCATGGAGCAGTGTCTGGGGACAATTTCTCCTAGACAGACCATTAGAGGGACAAAGTTTTGTCTCTGCAGGACTGAGGAGGACACCCAGTGGGCCACATTACAGTGTGTGTGGTTACTGGCCCAATTCAAAACCTATTTTCAGATCTTAGCCTATAGCAAAGGGCCAGCACAGACAGGCACTTGGACTCCATTATGGTTATGGGTCTATTGTGCGGCCACTGTGACCTAGACAGTGTGTGCAGATAACCAGAACTGGTCTGTTTTCAGCAAGCTATGTATTCAGCGTACAGCCATCCTTTCATGTTTCATCTTTCAGCAATTACAATACTTCCCAATTGCAGCAGTTTCTCACCAACATCACATGTGTTTTCTCAAAGAATGAGACACGTTTTGAAAGCTTAACTACATTGATGGAAAGTCTCGTCTGACAGCTCTTGCAGAACAGTTTCACAGGAAGTGAATAAAGTGGGGAGCACATTAATTACCTTTCTTCAAACAAATTATTTCAAACCCATTTCCTTCCTCCATTAGCTGAGTTCTCACACTGATATGGGCAATGTCAGTCATGTGCTGCCCTTGTTACATATGGCAAAGCTGGTGGAGAGCAGTCTGGCACATCACTGAACACATAACCCTCCCTATCACTGACCTGACTTACCCTGGGGACAAATTCAGACCTGACATACATGAGTGTTGCTTCAATTATAGGTGTTTTGCAGAGGTGAGGGACACATATGTTAAAGGAAGAGGGCTCCAGAGCTATCTTTCATCCTTCTGTAATCTATTTTTCTTACTGCATTTGTTGTATTAGCCTGCAAGGCTCATTCCTCACCAGAGGAGGTGATGCTGATTTGCCATTCACGCCCATTTTGTTACAAACCCAATATGCAATTTACTTCCCCAGTTATAATCACATCTGAAATCATCACAGAGCCTTCCTAGGTGTTCCTTCTGCAGTGTTTTGCAAGCTGCTGCTGCGCTGTTTGGCATATCCAAAGGAAGATCCCTCCAATGAGTTGGAGGACCACTACCATGCTACACTGGAAGCACTGCACCACTACACCTACTAATGCTGGGGAGGTTCAGTGTCCAAGATGTGCTTGTTGGAAAATCAGTTCTACTTGGCTTGAGAAAGCATGTGAACAGTAAGTAACAACAATACAGACAACAAGCACGAATACCTCTGGTTCTCTTTTCTAGTGCTTAGCATGAAAACACCCTTGGAAACAAAAAGATTGCTCAGTCTTTATGACAATGAGTGCTACTCCCTAAGTGTATCTAAGTAGCTCTGGAGTGCAATTTTATCAACCTGGTAAACATACAGAAAGTATCAAGGCACCTATTTCCTTACTAAAATTTACAATAGGTAACCTAAAGTGTCAAAAGCCTACAGCCAAAACAGGGTTAGACCTGAAACTATGAAACTTCTGAATCAGATAGGAGAATATTTACAGAACCACATATTTTTTTCCTTTTTTTTTTTTTCCCAAAAGGGAAATTTATCCACCAATTCCTTCCATTTCAAGTTACCACACCACAAACGCAGGGCAAAATATCACTTACTATATGAAGTGTATTGCATGACGCAGGACTGATAGCTCTGCAAAGAAGAAGGGGATAACCCAAGTGCCAGAAGTGATCAAACGGAGAGCAGTAAGCCAGCACAGAATCTTTAATAGGTTTGAATAATAGCCTACACTTAGTGCTGCCTAATAGCAGGCTAATAGATAGGGAGAGATTGGCTAGCCCTGTGCCAATCTGCCTGGTGAGGTAGGCATTCAGGTGCAGTCCCAGCAGGCAGATTTGCATAGCAGGTTGCCCATGGTGGGTACTTGCATGACCATTTATTCTGTTGCCCATGAAGTTCCCTTGCCAGGTTACCAATATGTACAAAAGTTTCACAGTGCTAGGTTTCCATATGTGCTGCTGTACTCCAGAAGAACAAGCCAGAAGCTTCCCTCTGTGCTCAGATCAGAGTGTCAGGTCAAGCTCATTTCTCTCACTTCAGCTTTCATAAATTTCAGTTCAGATTCTCAAGACTGATCCTCACAGGAACTGATAGGAATTCCTGATATTTTTCCTGGGCAGACCTATTGCAGCAATGGTCAAACTCTGTGCTTTTTTCATCCCTCTCTGCTGCTGCGATTGGCTGCCCTGTGATCTCTGCCTCTAAGCTTCCTGAAGCTGAGACAGGCAGGGATGGGCAGCGATGGGGATGTCCAGGCACTGTGCTGGGGGTATTGAGACATTGTCATGGTGGGGTAGGCAGGATCTACCTGCACATAACACAGCAAATCTGGCCTGTCTGGAAACCTCTGTCTCCTGTGTTATGAGAAAAACAACACAGTATGTCCAGTGCTGGTCCCCAGAGACAGAAGCCATCAAAAAAGACGAAGTCACAGGAAAAGAAAACTGTAGGGTTTGCCCCAGAATGAGACATCCTATGAAAATTCTCCAACAAGAGCACTTTCCCTAGTCTTCCCTACTGCCTCTGACGCTTTCTGTGGGAAATGCTTCATTATCTACCCACTCCAGCCAGTGCTGCACAAACTCAATGTGACAGTGCCCTCACGTTGGCTTATAAATGTAAGAAGAGAGGGCTCCGGGGGACCTTATAGCTCTCTACAACTGCCTGACAGGAGGTTGGAGTGAGGTGGAGTCCACATCTTCTCCCAAGTAACAAGTGATAGGGCAAGAGGAAATGGCCACAAGCTGCACTGGCAAAGGTTTAGATGGAGTAAGGAACAGTTCCTTCCCCAAAGGGTGCTCAGGCGTTGGAACAGGCTACCCAGGGCAGTGCTGGAGTCACGGTCCATGGAAGTGCTCACACAGTGTGTAGACCAGGCCCTCAGTAACATGGGTTCTTGGTGGCCTTGGCAGTGCTGGGGAACAGCTGGACCTGATGATCTTAAACGTCTTTTCCAGACGTTTCCAGAATCAGCTAGGTTTTCCAACCTAGCTGATTCCATGATTCTATGATTTTCCCTGTATGGGCACTGGCAGTTCTGCAGTGAGTGAGACTGATCTCCCTACTCAGATTAGATGCACGTGCAATACCAACTCTGTGCTACCTGTACAGCCCCAGTGCTATCAGACATGATAAGGACCCAACACAGGTGGATGCAATCAGCAAAGTGAGAAGTGGGACTCTCAGAGGGAAGGAAGAAGTGAGTTGCCCCTGGCAGGAGCTATACCCCTTGCATCCCAATGATTCTGTTCTACAGACCTTGGGTTGCTGCTCTGCAATCTCACTGCCTGGA
The DNA here is from genome assembly GCA_009867235.2 of Psittacus erithacus. Classification (NCBI taxonomy): domain Eukaryota; kingdom Metazoa; phylum Chordata; class Aves; order Psittaciformes; family Psittacidae; genus Psittacus; species Psittacus erithacus. The sequence continues at coordinate 100,603 of WYDI02022493.1, read as the reverse complement.
GATCGAAGATGACAAGAAAACTTCTCCTCTTACCAGTTATGCTGTCTGCAAGTGCAGCTATCCGGTGTTGGGTATGAGACGGTAATCTGAACCTGACTTCATAATAAAGGGATCCTGGAAAATTGCCATACCCTTGCAATTTGTTTTAAGTAAATCTAACATAAATGGTATTCAAAAAACCCCTTGAAAACCAAACTTCAAAGGCCAATTCTTTGACAGTAGGAGATGCTAGGATTAAATAGCCCTTTCAAACTTCACTTTGCTCCTTATTGCACATTCATTATTATGCAGCTTTTAATTACATTCTACATTTTGCAAAGAGCTCATATCACTGAACACGTTGGATGGAACAAAGGATGGATGGATATAAAATATCTGCATGGATAAAAAATGTAGATTCCTGACAAGGACGTGCTGAAGTCTGGCAGACTATAAGCAAATGAATGTAAGGTTTCTTACTGCAAAGTATCTGGTAAACTTAACTGTGACAACAGCCCTAACAATAGTAATGCAGAGACTCCCATGGGAAAAACCATTTGATTAAAATGTACTTCGCTCCCCTTTAAAAAAATCTGTTTACACAATAAAGAGATCATAAACACACACGAAATGAGACAAGCGAGGCTGCTGTGGAGGAGGAGAGATGGGGAGGCAGGGTGGGAAGACTACAGATACTTTTGAATCAATGGGAAACAAACAAAACCGTTAGGAAGTCAGCCAGTGGGAATGTCCGATAATGCTTCCTATAAGCCTTATGGAAAAAACCACATATTTATGCAAAAGACACACAAACTGTGAAATGGAAAATCTGCTTTAGATTTTGAAAAAGGTCTATTTGCTTGCAAATCTCTTGTCAGCTGCAGAAAAGGTATTAGAAAAGGGTAGGACTGAAAGTCAATTTGCTTGCAAATCCTACAGATAAAGGCAACACGAGGGTACAAGTGAAGAAATAACATGCCCATCTTTTCCTCATTTTGCCATTTGGAGTTTTTCTGGAGCATATCAGCAAGTGAGTTTTAAGGGGTAAAAAGAAAGCTGGGTTGTGTTTATTGAAACAAAGTTTAGATAGCAACTTGTCTACACTTTGGAAAACTCGCAGTTATGTGGGAGCAAAAATAAACTGTTTAATTTTACTTCCAAAGAAAGAATGAAAGATAATAAACTCAAACTGCAGGAAACAAGAGTAGTCACTGCTGTTGCTGATTTTGGAACAGTTAGCTTCGGCCTAAGTTATCTTGTATTCAAAACCCAACAACAACCAGAAAGGTTACAGTCACAAAAGATACACAATTTTCCCCCAAACCTCTGGTTTTTTCTGCTTTGTTACTGCACTTGTTAATAAAAGCTCACAGAAGCAGAAGAGCATTATATTCTCTTCGCAGATCATGTGCCAAGTAGACAATTGCATGCAAGTGTCTCTTCTCTATATGTAAATGAGCTGTTTTTATAGAACACCAAGGACACAAATGCAATTACTCAGAAGTGTTTTCATCGCTTGCCTTAAAAAAATAGAAATAAAAAGGCTTCCAATGGCAAGATCAGCAGCTGGTATAAATGCAGCTCCACATCGCCCTTCTCATTCTGCCAGACCAAATACTGTCTTTGCTCTGGTCACACATCTTCAATCCCTGCATTTACACTCACTCCTGCCATGGCATGGGCTGGATCTCACTGGCAAGCAGCCTGCCACCATGCAGCACCCCTATACCTTGTCCCTTTGCACACATCCAGCTCGTAGAATCATTGAATCAACCAGGTGGGAAAAGAGCTTTAAGACATCGAGTCCAACCATTACCCCATGTAGGTTTTCCTGCAACCTTCTTGGCACAGGAACTTTGCACAGGGACTGTACTTTCACTGTGGGGCTGCGGTCCATGGCTGCAGTGTGCACATGGTCTGGTGAAAGGAGGTAATATGATGTCTGAAAGAAAAGCTTTACCAGGGCAAGCAGTGGACAAAACGGTCTATATCACACATGCAACAAGGGGGCTGAAGCTTTAGCAGTCCTGTCGCAACCAACCATATCAGCTGAACAGATCTAAGAAATGACACTGGCAGAATATAGTAGCACAAAACTGAGTAGGTAGAAGAGGAGAAACCCTCAGATCAGGATGGACCAGAAGGAACATAAATTATAGGTGGCAACTGGATCATAAGTGGTCAGTATTGCTGTTCAAAAGTCACCCCTCCACCCTGCTTTCACAAAAGACCCCTCAGCAGTTTCTATTCACTGGGGCTATTTCTGTTTACCTTGCAAGTCTTCAGCATGCAGGCTGTGGGTTTTAAGGTGAAAGATGAGTAGCTGCCCCATGATCACGCAGCTGCCTGTGGTCCTCAGGGACCATGTGCCATCAGAGCATTTCTGGCTCTGTTCAGTCCCTTCCTCGCTGACGTGAGCCCTGGGGTTATTTCGAGTGAACCAGGAGCATGAAAGATGAATCCTCTGAGCATACTCTGCTAGGTTCAAAACACCTTCCCTGCCCATTTAAAGACCTCAGTTCTTATTATAAAACCAAAAGAGTTGTGGTTTGGCACCAAGACAAAAAAACGAGGGAAGGGCATAAACTCCATGAAAACTCTTAAGGAGATAGCTGTTGCCTTTGTGTAAGAAGTGGGCAGATACTCAAGTGAATGGTGCTCAGTAAAAGGCCAAATTGAAGAGGCAGGATCATCCTCCCTGCTCCCCTTCAGTTGGCAGCCCATCCCATCCCCACTGGCTTGGGCACACACCATGCTGAAGCTGTCTGTGTGCGGGGCCAGCACAGAACTTACTTCCCAAGTGACTTGTTGCATCTTCAAGTACATGCGTACACTGCTATGATTGAATTAGATTGAAACATTGGGCCTGACTGGGCAAAATCAAGCCTTTTCCTCCCAGCAGCCTCTAAGACATGGGCATCACTTGGCAGCATTAACTCCCAAGAACATTTGTTTCCACGCTGCTAAACCAGCAAGGAATCCAGCAACTAACATAAGCAGTGGGGACTGGCATTTAGACTGATAGAGCTTCACTAAGCCATTCCCATTGGTTATAAAAGTACTCTGGGATGAACTTTAGCATTCACGGCTCAGTGTGAGGAGGTGTGAAGAATTACTGCAGAACGGAAGCCCAGGCAGGGAAAGGCTGATCATTCTTTCTGTGTGAAAGCACATACTCTAATTGAGCACTTTAAAAGCATTCTAATTTTCACAGCTATTTTACCAGTCAATGTGGCTTGAAGAGACTGTTGGCTATATGTCTACTTTCCAACAGGAGGAGAATAAGGATGCTATTGATCATAAACAGGGCATCTTGCTTTCTTTGCAGAATTTAACACCAGTAACAACTTCACATTTTTGCAAGACCTGGATAGGCAGGTGAACCCCAGCATGACTTTGTCTTTCTCAGTTGCAGCCTCACCCAGGTACTTGGGAAGGATAGTATTTTTTTCACTGGCTGCACACTATTTCTTCCATTGCCTTTTTCTCAAAGTAATATAGGCTACACCAAATCTGCAGGACTCCACACGCGCGGCTGGTAAAGACACTTCTTTCCTGTCCTGAGAATCAGCTCAGAGGACATCAGGCGAAGCAGCTTTGCATCCTGAAGAAGGGGAATCTACAAAAGGAAGGGAATATATTTCTGGCTTAGGCACTGCATTAAGATGCAAGAGAATTGAATTTAATTCCTGACCATAGGTATTGCCTTGTCTTGCAGCAATTCTTTTACTCTTGGTGTGCTCCAGACCTCTAAGCAGCTGCCCTGACACCTCCAAGTCACAGAGTTATGTAAAGACAAACTCATTGTGTTTGAGTGCCAGAGAAAATACAGAGGCACAAGTAACTTCCACTTGTTTTTGTGCTATGTTACACCCATAACTGAGTGCTATTCATAGGAGATAAGTAGGCAGCAGATTGAAGAGATTTATCTTTTCATCCCAGAAGTACATATCAAGCGACAAGGTCCTAAGTTAGCTGCAAATTCAGCCAAATGAATTTTGGGTGAAAACTGCCCCAGAGTTGGGATATTTGCCTCCAGGGTTGTATATCTGGCAGATGTCACACTTAGTTGATTTTGTCAAATACACAGCCTTAATTGGGGAGTGTAACATGAGGGTTAAGCACAGACAGATCACAAAGGAATGTACTGTGTCAGGAATAATAATGAAAGATTAGCTCTTCAATTCAGCCCCTGAATTTTGAGGAATCTTTTGTTTTGTTTTTAGGTTAAACTACAGGCAGAATAGATGAGGCACTAACATGAGAAAATACTAATTTGTTTCACTGCAATAAGAAATCTCATTTACAGAAAATGGGAAATAATTAAACTGGAGCTGAACTGTGTGCTCTATCAGTTTAATTGTATCTGAGCTACAACATCTATGGCTGGTTTACTGGGACTGGTTCCTGGAAAGATTTGTTATTAGTCATTTTTGTGGCAACAAGATGAATCAACATTACTTAACTGAGCAAGAGAAATAAGTCCTGGAATAAATTCCTCCTGAGCACCATAGATCAATACAGATAATAGTGATGTGCTTCTAGAGCAGTGGAGAGCTTACTCAACAGGGGATTTAAAACACTGGTGTAGAAAGCCTTCTGTGTATGCTTGATGGCAGATGACTGCTACAGCTAAACACTGGCCCTTTAAACAACTCAGAACATAGGATTTCACCACGTAACTCTTCTTTCTTACTTCCTTACTACATGAATGAACATTTAAGTCCTACACATCTTTCAGGGCTGGAGTTTCCCCATCAAGTGGGTTCATTCAGGTGATTTCACTTTGAAAAGTGTTCCAGAGCTGCCTGGTGTTAAAGGTTGTATTTCTTTTCTTGCTTGCTTTTAATTTCTATATCCACTCATTGGATGGCCCCCTATTTTTTCCCTGTCTCAAGAATCAGATGCATCATCTAGGAAAACAAAGACCATCCACACCTGGTCTTTCACCCTTTTCTAGTAGATTGAAACCCATGCTTCCTTACTGTAAGGCACATCCCCTAGAGCTTTACACTATTTTACAGTGTTGTGTTTACATCGCTCCAAATCAGTGCAGACACTTTGACTACATAGCATTTCCAAGTGTGACTTGATCTCACTTCTTAGTATATGTGTGACCCTTTCAAAGTGTCTGAGCTTTAAGGGAAGGTCTCCAGTATATCCACCTACATGATAATAAGGTCCCCAGCCCTCCCCAGATGCTTGTGAGAAAAAGTTTTTCCACTTCTTAAGCTGAGCAGCAGCACTGCTCCTTTCAATATCCTGAATCCCAAACAGCTACACCTGGAAAATCACCTTTTCCCTGTCTTTGTTTGACATGAGAGTTTTTCTTTCATTACTCACAATGTTTCATCAACAAACAGTGATGAAAAATACTCGGACTATGAGTTGGGTATGACCTAGCCTTATCAACAACATCTGATGTACATCAGTCCTCTGGGTCACACGGTGTGGTCCAAAGCTGGGATGAGACTGTAAGTTTGGGACTCCACAAATTGACTGGTTTAGAAGTGACCACAGAAGGTGTTTATCCTAAAAAGGATGAAATCGGCAATCTCATGCTGTATTTCAGTGAGCCCTGCCAGCTGCAAACACACTGTTCCAACAACATGCTGTGCTTCTTCTAACGCATCCCTGGAAATATTTGTCTCAACCTCCCACTGGCAGACCTCTGCTTCAGGTGTGGTCTCCTCCTTTGTCTGGTCAGGACAAGAGCTGAGACTGGAAGAGCAGAAAGAGCAGCCTGCACTACTCAGTATGCATCTGCCTAAGGAATTTGGGGAATCACAGATTTACAGTTCATACAAAAGAGATCTCTTGCCCTATCAGCTTCTTGGCACCGTTCAAACACGTGTTTGGGGCTCAGACAAAGGAACAGAAAACTCGGTGGTGTGCTATCACCATCACACAATAAAGGCTTTAGAAAGTCCCCAAAACACAATGTCAAGAAGTTTATCTGAAGCGCCTGGAGCACTCAAAGCTTGAGTGACCTGTTAAAACTACAGAGGAAGTCTGGGCAGAGAGGGGCAGGTGTGTATTTCTGCTCTGTACCAGCGCCCAAAATCTCTTGACTGCAACAGCAATATTTCCAGAAGTTCATATGTGTTATTCAAAATCAGTTAAAAGTCACCATCTAGGAGCACAAATGTAAGTCTCACACCCACCAGCAGCATAACTTCATCCTGCTGAATAAACATAGGCAAACCCTCAGGGGCTGCAAGTGACCAGCCTGGCTCCACACAAAGATGAATGTCAGAAAAAGGCTCATGCTTGTGAACTCTTGGCTTCTAGTTTTGTGATTAACTCATCATGGCCGGGTTTAAAGAGCACTTCTGCATGACGTCAAATTCATTTTGAGGAATTTTTTACTGGAAACTATCTTTACCTATTCTCCTTGAAACATGCGACTTGTGTAGTGAAACATTCAGAGTTTTCAATTTTAAACAAATTGTTTTCCAAAGTTTCTTTTCCTTTCAGTTGTAACAAGAAAATATTTTTTAAAAGAACACACAAAGAACATATGAATTTTTGAAATGCATTACATGAGGATTCTCCAATCTTTGACTTCCTACGCTTGTTTCCAGAAGAAAAGAGTGAACAGCTCAGCCCAGGCTTTGTTGCTCCCTTGCTGTCACCTCCATCATAGATTGAGCATAGAGCTCAAACCATATAAAAATCATATTAGAAGTCAAAGAGAACAGCAAAAGAAAAAGCAGAAAGGGTAGAGCAGAAGTCCAGTTTCCTATTACTTGTGTCCCTTTCCATACCGCTCTCTCGGGGGGGAGGGTGGAGGAGGAACAATTATAAGTGCATATTCCTTAATCTTCAGCGAACAAGAGACAATACAGGTTCTGGCTTCAAAAACATGCATTTTGGGTGTTGACTGGCCAGCTGTTCACTGCAAACAAAATGGCAACATTTCCAACAGCTATTTTTCCTTCATTAGCTCTTCCCTGGCTTCCACTCCTCCTCAAACTTATTTTATGTGGAGAAAAACATTTGTGGCAGCTATCATTTTATTAAATCTAGTTGATAAGGAACACTGGTTCAGAAGTGACTATGAAAACATAAGAACTGTTAGACAACACTCTCCCTAAAGTCAGATTTCCTATACCAACATATTTTCTTAAAAGCTTATGAAAGGTCAAGGAAATTTGAGGTTGAAAGGAGCAAGAGGGAAAAGAGACACAAAAAAAAAAGAAGGTCGTAAGAGACACAGGTTGAAGGCTCTGACTTCCCCTCATTCCCTGGTAGAAGAGTTCCTCCAGAAAATGTTTACCAGAGACATTATGATGTTCCATAGTACATTAGTAATGAACAGGTACATTAACAAAGGGCATTTGGCCTTGGCCAGATCACTAACTATTTTTATCTTTACATCTACATTGGTTTTGGGAGAAGGAAGTGGAGAGGGGCACAGTCAGGGAGAAGAGCTTGGGCAGAGCTCTGGATACAGAGTCCGCACATGCCGCATGCTTCTGCTTTCAGCGGTGCCACAGCCTCTACATGGCTCCTGATGCCTGTCCCCGTCAGGACCGGCTCTTGCTCATGGCACAGACTGTCATCGCACAAAATCTCTGCTGTTGTTACCAAGGTATTTTTGTCTTTCTAGGTCAAAGGCACATTGGAGGTTAGGCTCCCTCACTGTGCACCAGAAGCCAAGCCTCCAGGTAGGACATGCAGTGCCAGCAGTTTTGGGAACAGGTAACTTACCTGGGACTGAAGTTTGTGCCAGACTTATCTCCCTGGCACAAACCACTTCCAGCATTCCCTGCTCCATTATACAACTTGGGAAAAGGTCTGTAGAGGGTCACCTTCATATGTGGAGCAGCAACAGGCAACTGAAACAGAGCTTTTCTCTTTTTTGTTCCAAGTGGTGAATGCCTTGGGTGTTTTGGCATCATGACTTTTTGCAAGCAGCCATTTGAACTACTTGGTTAGGCAATGGATTACTCCAGCCATGTACTTCTCAAGGAGAAAATTGTAATTAAGGCAAAAGAAATAAATTTTGCAGGAGTTTTATTGCTCTGTGAACCTGTCTTATTTAGGGTAGAGCCTATTTAGGAAATATATGTCTTTAAATAGAGAAATAAATAAATTTAAGCACGCGTCTCTTCAATGCAAATATTGTTTCTATAGCAGATGGGAACCACCATCTCCAAACATTAGCCTCCATTTCCTGAAGACAGCGCAACTTTAGCAAAATAATGGCTACACATACAGGCAGGAAATGTTTCTTCTCTGATTTGGAGTTAATCGTGTGCTTACTCCCATTATTCCTCAGCTGCAAAACTCACATGTGCACACAAAAGGATTAACCTGTCAACCCACACCCATGGATGTGCTGCGGGAAAAGAGCTGTATTCGCACTGAAATCTGTTTTGCAGTGAGGTCATGGTTTTGTAGGAAAGGCAAAACATCCCACACGTTGACAGAGCTCTGTCTGTCATCCCTTCTGGTTCACCTAGTTCGTTGAGCTTAGCTTCAGCCAAAAACCATAAATGAGTAAGTTAATGCAGCGAAGACCGGGAAAGATGCATCACCCATCCATTCAGCCATGCATCATTCACACATTTTTAAAGGTGAGTGAATGGAACAAACTTATGTCCTTCTTCCGCCGCTTGATTAAGCAGAATAAATACAGGGGATTGCCATAATGGAAACAAAATAGCACCTGCTTTTGAAATCAACCCCATGAGATATAAACAACTGTCAAGCCAAATACACCGATCACATAGCACTCATCTGAATAAAAACTTAACTAATTTTTCCCCCTGCTGATGCAGCTGCCACCCCTTTCTCAAGCTCTTCCGTCCTGCTGGCAGAACCCAGGTGTCAGGAAGCCTACCAGGAGGATGCTTTTGACACTTCTCCAGCTGTAGAATGGGACCTGTTTAAGGTTTTCTGGAGTTGCATCTAAATAGCGTGTACGGCAGTGGTGGGGAAGCAGCACCTCAACACCCAAGAGCTGATCAGAATTTACTGCATGTGTGCCTTGCAAGCTGTCTCCTGGAGTACTGGCATAAATCAAGAGTAACTCGTAGAGTCCCAGAATGGTTTGGGTTGTAAGGGATCGTAAAGCTCATCTAGTTGCAACTCCCTGCCACGGGCAGGGACACCTTCCACTACAGCAGGTTGCTCCAAGCCCCATCCACCCTGGCCTTGAACACTGCCAGGGATGGGCAACTACAGCTTCTCTGGATAACCTGTTCTTCTCACAGCAACCTGTTAATTCAAGGCTCTCACTGTACACCCTGGAGTAGTCTGCACAGGCAGGGAGCACTAGAAGGTGGAATAATGACTAATACTTTTCATAGACATAGCAAGCCAATGGGTGATTCTTACACCTTCCCCTCAACCATCCTTTCATTCATCCAGGAAGGCTGAGCTACAACCTGCCCCTACAGTTTGCTTCATGAGTTCAGCCCTACTGAAGTTTAGGACTAACAACTTCATTCTCACTTTCCCCTCACTGGATTGTTGTGAAGGAGTTAAAAGAAAGCAAATTAAAAACAACCTCAAAGATCTAATTATGTGTATGGTGCACAGGGTCCAGGTAAAGATTCAAGGGGAATTTTTCTCATAAACTGGGTTATTAATCTAGTTATAACCAGATTATTTTCAAAATAAGGCTGTGTGAAGGCAAGTTTAGACTCTAGCAGAGAGAGCACAGTTGTGCAGAGATCTCCAGCGCGGACTTGGCACCTACAATAGGAGGTGAATAAGACTTCAGTACCTACAGGCTTTGCTGACCTCTCTGGACTGCAAGTTCCCTCATAAAATAGAAATGTCAGAACTTATTTATATTTACTAAAGGCTGCAGGAGAAGTGACCTTGCTTGGCCTCATGTTTTATTTAATTCAAAATGCCCTTTTCAACAGCAAAATGATAATCTTTCACAGCTACAGCTGTGAGACCTAATTAATAGCCTTGCTTTCAAATGTGTGAATAACTATGTACATGTCAGGTATAAGATGAGGCATAATCATTTTAATACATTGCTAAAAGCACTTGGTGCTTACATCTGAAATGACCAATTGTTTATTGAACAGCCCAAAGAAGGAGGGAAGGCAGTCAAAAGCCCTCACCACTCTCTGGCGCAGCTTCCGTACTCCCCTGCGTGCCACTGCATGCACAACAAAAGCCCGGCCAGTGCTGCCCTAAAGCTGCTATGGGAAATAGCAAGGATGGTAACAGCAAGAGAGAAGACAGAGCAGTGGTGGCTCCTGCAGAACTGCCCTGCAGCTGGGTCAGGGCAGGCACATGTGGATGCTGGGCGGCCAGGATTTGAAAGTGCTCCCTCCACAGCCCCCAGTGAGCGCAGGGGCAGTGCTGAAGGTAACATGTTCATATTTGAAATGCAATGTCACTTTAAAGCTCCTTCACTAGAATGTCAAATTAAATTATAGCTCTGGGGAAATCCCTGCTTTATAATTTACCAGGATGCCTAAAGGGACAAAGACAGATAAATAATAAAGAACTTATGCCCAATTAAACACTATATTCTAACATTTCCTTTTTTTTCTTTCCTTTTGTTGTTTTGTTTTAAGGGCATAGCTGTAAGATCTGTGGCTCCGAACATCCCTTTCTCTTCTTTACTCTGAGCAGAAAGACTGAAGTAGTCTACTACGGCCTAGCCAGTTTCTCTAGGATGTGTCCAGAGCTTCCCAGGTCAAGACTGCTATTTATCCTTTCCCCACTCAAAAATCTTGCAACTTCTGCAACATGCTTCAGTAAAAGGCAGCAACACTGCACACAAACTATCTTTTTTAATTCCATGTATATTAACATTGGCTTAGTTGGGGAAAGCAATAAAATCCCTATCCTAAGCCCTACCAAAAATGAAAAGAGACAGGATGTAAGCCATACAAAAGGAAAGAATCACTGAAAAAAAGAGTAGAGGAAAGCCATTTCCCTTATGCAGGTCAGGCCAAAAAGTGATGGTCTAAAACTGCAGGAAGAAAGAAAAAAGCCAACTCCAAAGCTAAAGCCAATGCACCATTGCAAGGATAGCAGCAGGAGGCTGCATCAGAGCTCAAGGGCAAGTAAAACAATTGTTTTTCAAGGATGGCCCTAAAACGCTAATCTCAGGCATGGGACAAGCAGGACATGACATTTCAGAGTCCCTTCCACCTCCTTTCTTCTAATTTCTGTAACAGCTGCACTGAAATCAGTCACACTGGCTAAGGATCAGGCTTAGAAAGCTAAAGCAACATTCTTCTAGCTTCTCTGCTGTGTAAAAACTCAGCCTGAAGCTCTACTTCAGGCTTTGTTGTTCCTGTTACATGTTCTTCACCTTGTACCAAACCCAAACTCTCACTCCAGCCCAAGGGCAGGTCCCATTTCTCTTTTATGTAAGCAAGAGAACAAGACAGCTGCACCAGTGAGTGAACAAAACCCACTTAACACTTCCCATCATGATACCCACCTGCTAGCGGTTTATGCCAGAACTGATAGCCTGCTATGACATTTTCCTAAACTAGACTTTTCCTGCAGTAAAAATACCCCAGTGATGGCTCAGCATCACTTCCCCAAAGATTAAAGTATCGGCTTCAACTACTGTATCATCTGATATTTCAAAACTGTTTAAAACAGTCTCTTGAGAACTGAGTTCTATAGGAACGTAGCGGGCTGTGCTCCTTCAGACTGCAAAACTCTGCAGCAGAGATGCTCCCAGCTGTGTGTGCAGCTCTCCAGCACCAATCACGGACCTACAGAGCAGAGGCAAGAGCAGTTTCTGAAAAGGAAATGCAAATGTTGCAGCTCTCAAAGAGCCTGAAAGAGAATTCTTCATCTCAGCTTCCTCTCCCAGCCCTTCCTCCTCTTCCCCTTGCTTTAAAATAAACAAACAGAGAAAAGCCTGAAACAGTGACTCAGTGCTAAACTGTGCAGTTTGTTTGCTATTCCCTCTCCTTTCTAAGAGATGAGATGAGCGCTCAGTGATGGTGAGTCTCAGAAAGACTCAGCTGTGCTTATTTACTGATGAAGAAATCTGGCAGCTCCACCACACTGCTGCATGAAGAGATCTTCACCTCACATTACATCTGAACTCCGGAGAAAGGAAAGTTTAACCATAGCTCTGTGCTCACACAGAAGTGGCCATGTAGCCCAGTGTTTCAACAGCTCCTGAACAGGAAACAGTGGTCCTGGATTTGGCCACTGCTCTTCAACCTATGGGGCATTACAGCCCATGTGGTCCTACTCTTCTACCATCATTTCTCATGCTGGCAATAGAAGAGTCATACAACTTGTATCACTTCCTATTTTGCTAGCTAAACACACAACTGGGGAAGTTCAAGAAAACACAGATTCCTTGGTTTAAGTCTTTATTGAAAAATCACAACCGCTTATTTGGTGTCTGGGACAAAGAATTCAGGCGCCAGACTTTCATACTTCTCCAGAAGTTCTAGTTTATTTCATGCTGATAGAGAGCACGAGTCACTAAATAGCAGCATTTATGAGATGGGTTTAAAGACCCATCTAGGGAAATTTTGGCCATGCTGTATAGGAAAACCAGCATTCTCTACAGCTGAATCACTAAAGAACACTTCTTCATTTTTTAAAGAGTGACTATAGTAGTAGTTACAGTGACTATGAATGCAGTTGGTGTCTCACAACTGCAAACAGAAAAAACCCTTCACTGGCAGGATCTTCCCCAGCACCATCACTCTCTGCAGATTGGTGAAAAACATCACCCCATTTCCTCCTCAGTTCAGCAGTTCCTCACACTTCTTGTATTCTTTTTCCCCAGTAACCCCAATAGTGCATTGCTGCAAAGGGTGTTGTAGAGAAGACAACTTGCCTTATGGCAGCTTCACTGCTCCATGGAGAAATACCAGTCGTCCAGGTGGCTCAGTAGTAATATAGCAACAGCTCAGGCAGTCATTTGTCCATTCTGGCAGCCTGAAATAGAACTAGTTGTGACTTGGGATGTGCACAGAAATGGCAAGTTTCTGCTAATGGAATTAAAGAATAAAGCGTGATCGCTTGCTTCTCTTACTCATGACTGACTATTCACACAATAACAAGGATGGCACTCATGGAAAAACTGCTTCAAGAGCCATGGAACCATGTAGTGTGAGCAGGAGTCTGCCGTTGATAGATCAACCAGGAGGAAAATAGACTAGGTATTCTTTAAAAGGACATTGCTATGGAGCTGAGCATAAGTCTGTTCATAGTATATTTGCCTGGAATACAACGAAAACTAAATACATCTAACATAGATAATATATGCAGATAGACAGACATTTACATATACTCACACATATATACCAACAAAACTGTATCCTATCATATACAGAAAGACTTTCAGAAGCAGGCAGAATTAATGATGAGAAGAATGAATACTTCCAAGTTAATCATCTCTTCATGTACAAGCACAGTGGCTGCAGACTCATTGGGCCACTACAGAGGGATCCAGATGTTCTTCCTTGACAGAGTGAGATGTGGGGGGACTGGAAGCAAACATCTGACAGGCTACGATCACCAGCCAGCTCAGGATCACCATGTGCCAGCCCAGAAATCCTTTGCTATATTGCAATCCTTTGAGCAAATACATGGCAGAAAGGCAGTGAAAGAGTTAATCTAAGGGCTGCTGTGCTCTAAAAAAAGCAACCCACTGTCTATTCTTACTCAGCCCTCAGTAACTGTAGTGCTGTTGATCACACCACGTTTTAAGACTTGTGATTACGCATAAGAAACAACCCTATCTGTCTACTTGTCAAGTAACCCTATTTGATCTAGAAATCCCTAAGAGACCACAAAAGAAACCTCCATTCATGTTTCCTTTCTGTACCACACTGATTTTACAAGAACAGTACACTTCCAGGTCCAAAAAGGCAGCTCCTATTTTCTGCTAACTTTTATGATTCTAAATAATGCAGGATTTCCTACTTTGGTAAATACTTTAACCCCTTCTTGCTGAGGGAAATTCTGCAACTCTTGCTCTAAGAAACAACCAATATGAGCAGGACTGGTTAGAGTTTCTCACTGACTGAAGGTCTCACTGGACGTATGAGAGGGAATGGAAGAACCCTTACACTACCTACAGACAAAGTCTCAATACAAGTGCACGGTAAAATGGGAAATGAAAAATGGGAATGGGGGGGGAAGGAAACAAAATTTTTATGCTGAAAATAATGGGAGACAGCAAAATAATTACCCAGTGGAACATGTTCACCCATTCCAGTGGTAGATCCATGTGTTATGTATCAGTTCAGTAAGTGTCACAGGAAAGTACAAAGTGCAGAAGATGGCCAAGGATACTTTTCAAGTATTCAATACGTAAAGATCATTAGGGAGCACAGAGGAGTCATTAGAGAACGTTTTGAAGGGTAAACTCATATCTGTCACATCTTTTACTGTCAGGTAAAGCTACATATGAAATACTGACAGCCTCTGTTCAATTCTTAGCTTGCTTCAGCTTTTATTTCACTATATGCTCCCTTTAACTGAAAGGTTTGGTTTAACCAAGGCCAGACCCCTCAAGCTCTCAGGCTATGTAAGGCACACTCATGCTATCTTTCTGTGTGTGTCTGCTGTATCAGGACCTCTGGCTGCCAATTCTGCAATGAGGGCAGACCCCCATGCTGGCACAGACAGGGTACTCATTGACAGCTGGGTCTCGTCACATTTGCTCAGCCTGATTAGTACCTTACTCTGCCAGTACTCTCAGCAAACCCAAGAGGAATAGGGAAGAACTAGCAATAGAAGGCAGCAGAATTTGGCTCTAAAGAGGAGACATACTTTTGAATCAAATGGTTTGTCACATCTTCCATCAGACTAATCACTATGCAAACACATCTACAGCATTACCCAAAGAAGGAGCAGACCAGCAGCAAATGAAGAACTATCTTAAAACAGCAGAGATTAGAAAATAAATCAGGAAGTCTTGGGCAAAACTCTGTCTCCTTTAAAGGGAATAAAAGTGGGAAAAACGTCAGTGCCTCATTTTCATTGAACAGATATCCTGCGTGCATTTCAGATGTAATCCTAGCTTGACTTTCCATCCCACATCATGTCCTTGCAAAAAAGATCTATCACATACAGATGTCACCTCACCCATAGCTGAATCTGAGTGTACAGGTGCCATGAAATGTTGGACTTCCACAATCAGTGCTGCTGATGTTGCTATTTTACTCTTCTGGTCATCTATGACCTACTTATAAGCCTCCCTGATTGCCAGCACTTCCAGCACCTTCTACATGTACATTATTTTTAGAAAGCACACTTTATACTTACACTTACATCTGTCATCAGGAGATCTATGGCCAACATCTTATTTATGCTACTGTACTTTGACACATTGTCAGGCCTGCATTTCAGCTGAAGTTTGATGCTAATGCTGAAGGTCATCACTTTGGTAGCATTTGGACAGACAGGCTCTGAACACCAAACCCACCCAGCTTCGAGTGCACTGTCGGGGGAAGGAGTCACTGCCACATTGCCACCTTCCCAGCACCAAAAGAACAGGTAAAGGAATAGACCAAAATCTCTCTTTTAAACAGCAAAATGTGGTAAGAAGGGCTAGAGCATGCTTTGGAAAAACTAGAACTGACCTTGGATAGCCTTGGAACGGATAGTGAGGACTGACCGGTCAGAAAGCTGTCTTTTTAATTAAAAGCAGGTTTTAAAAATACCAGAGCAAAAAATAAAACAAGCCTAAGGAAAGGCTACACAAAATTCATCAGTTTGAAGCAGAACGTTTTCCTTTCAACAGAAAGTGCAGTCCTTCCCAGAAGTCTCACAAGAGGCAGAAGGGGGCACTCATCACAGCTGAGTGAGAGGCACAGATTTGACTTTCCTTCAAGTAAGACTGGTGCTATGTGGCCATCCATTGTTACTTGTATAATTCAGAGAGGATCTCTGCTCCTCCTTTTGCGTTTTGCCTTGAGATTGATGTATAAGGCTAGGTACAAGCCAGAAGGTTGTACAGAAAACTGAGAGGGGTCTTTCATTTGCTTCATCCCTGTAAGCAAAGCTGAGTGCTGCTTTAAGACAAAGAGGTGCCTCCAGGAATGAGTTATGCCCTTGCTAGGAAAAATATGGTGTCCTGAGGGCAGACCCAGCTCCTGGCATGTCTGTCACAGCCATCACCTCCTTAGCCAAGAAAGCCCCAGATTCCTCCCACTCTGTGATACATCCCTCATGCTGCAGCCACCACAGTGACAGTGCTGCCTTACCCCCTTCTGAGGCCAGTAAACTGGGGGCAGTGCAATATGTGACCGCTGCCCCATGAAACATACACACAAACCAGAGATATGTACGCTCTGATGGGAAGACTTTATGCCCTTTCGGGTGAAGAGGAGCTCTTCTGACTCCTAGTTTGAGCATAATAGCTTGCGCCAGGCTATGCAGGCTGACTTCAATGAAGGGCTGGTTATCAGGAAGCCTCTTCCTCCCACTTGTTAAGGACATATGTTCTTACTTATAACTTTTAATGCTTTAATTTCTCTCCTCAGTGAGTATGAGCTCAGCAAACCATTTGCTGAGCTATGTAACAGGATTGATACAATCAGATCTCCCTGGGATAAAAAGAGGAAACAGAAGTCACCTGAGCAGTGGACATACATGGGGACTGCAAACCCTGATGAAAACAGGCAAGTCAGCTTACTTTGAGTATTAACTAGAATAGCGAGGAGACAAAATTCATACTGAGCCCATGGCCTGGTTGCATTTTAAATGAAACTGTATGTCTTCCACTTAAACTGAACCCCCAGAAAGCAAAATGTTTTCAACGTGGATAATCTGTGTCCCCTGGATGCGTCTTCTGTTCATGACTCCTACTGTGGTATGGCCACTGAAGAGGGGGAAGCTTACAGAAAATACCACATAGTATATTATCTGTGTTGTTGCTTTTGGAGGAGGGAAAAGGCTAGTCTTTCACAGCTCCTTGTAGGTGTCACAGCCCCTTGTTTCAGGATCATCTGTTTGCTAGAGAGAACTGGAAACCCAGATCTCATGTTTTCACAAAGAGCTAAAGCATCTCCCAGAGGAAATACGACTGCTTGCATCTTCACAGATGGGCAGACGAGCCCAGGAGCTGCTCCAAGAACAGGAGAGCTGTCATGTTACATTACAGACTAGCAAGAGCACTAGCTGGACCTGATTTAGGGTGAGCCTGATATTTCCAGGGGCAGGAAGGGACTCCAAGTGTGCCCAGGCCATTAGAATCTTTCTTAGGGCCTTTTTTGGTGAGCCCCAATGCATTCCTGACAGAACTCTGACCTGCTCTACACCAAAGGACAACTCAAGCAGGTCCTGGGACAAGCCTGGACCCAGGACAAGGAATGCAAGCACAGGTCACCCAGTCCCAGGAGCCTCCTGCAGCACATGGGGTGGCCACAGCTACATACTTGGCTGCAAAGCAGTCATAGCATTGGCCCCATTCCCAGGGAAGGAAAAAGAGGCAGAAAATGATGTTAAGAGCAGCCACCCTAGATCAGGCCAAGCACCCATCTAATTTTCTTTGGTACCCCCTACATTTTCGTGTTTGGGAATTACAAGGCAGCAATAAACCTGCCTACAGGATTCTAAACCATACTGGTAATTCCAATTAGAAAAAGGAAGCTTCGAAATCAGCGCAGAAAGGACACCAAGAACTGTCTATACAAGACTAGTTCTGTTGCATTGCCCAGGATCTCATAATAAGTTCTGTAAAAACACATAGAATTAATGCCTGTTCATTCCTATGCTTTTTTTAAATTGCCCTGTCCTGAGTGTAGAAACAACGAGACAGCATAAGTCTAACTGACAGCCTAAATCACAGCACTGCTGCTGTCTGGCCATTGGTGGATCCGGCTGAAGGGAAGTGGCAAGATTTGCCTTTAAACAATTGGCCCTTTTTCTGGTTGTTGTTGCTGAACCCTCAGCTCCCCCTCGGATGACAGGCTTTGGAAGCTATCACTCCCAGGACCTTGCAGCCTGGGAGCTAATGTGCGTGGCTGCTCTCCTGGTAGGGAATTTGACAGCTGCGGGATTACACCATGATCTTCGTGTAAATCACCCCATGTAATAATAAGGGTGTTTCAACCAGTTTTTGGAAACAATGCAGCCCGTTTTACCCATGACGACTGTTTGGATGGCTGAGAAGGTTTCTTGTGTCAGGCTTGTGGGTGGAAGTGTGGGCAGGGGTGGGATTACAGGGTATTGTTTCCACTGTTCCTGCCTGCAGCATAACCTCATCGTGGACATCCCCTCGTGCCTGGAAGCTTGGCAGAGCAGCATCCCATATGGATCTCTGTTCAATCTCTCTGTAATGCTGATTAAATACAGCAAGCATGTGTGCTGGATCAAACCACTTCTTCTTTGCTCCAGGTGGCCAGTCTTCATCAAAATCCATTCTGTCCTGGGCTCAGCAGCAGCAGTCATTTTTCTCCTTCTTAGTAGCTGGTACAGTGCTGTGTTTTTGACTTTCGGCCTGGGAAAAGCGGTGATAACACCGATGTTTGTAGCTACTGCTTAGAATGTTTACTCTGACCAAGGACTTTCTGAGCCTCATGCTCTGCCAGGGAGGAGGCAAAGCCAGGAGGAAGCAGAGACAAGACACCTGACCCAAACTGACCAAAGAGGTATTCCATACCACAGCACATCATGCCCAGGAGGTAACTGGGAGTTACCCAGAAGGGCTAGCTCTCTGCTCGATCGGCAGGTGATAAGCAGTTGTATTCTCTTCCCTTGTGATTTCCTTTATCATTATTATCATTGGTGGCAGCAGCAGTGGTTTGTGTTATATCTTAGTTACTGGGCTGTTCTTATCTCAACCTGTGGGAGTTACATTCTTTTGATTCTCCTCCCCATCCCTCCTGAGCTGAGGGAGGAAGGGGAGGGAGTGAGCGAGAGGCTCTGTGGCTAATTTACAGTTTGGCTTAAACCATGACACATTCCCACCCCAAATTCAGAGTCAGCATCTACACAGCAAACCATGTCCCTCATCCACAAACATACCCCAAGCATTCAGCCCTGAGGACAGCTTTTCCCCATTTTCTGAAGGACAAAATGTTCAGGTGCCAGCAGACCAGGGGAAAATAAAAATAAAAAAGAAATAAAAAATAAAATAAAAATCTGTGTTAAATATTACCAAAACTGTTGCTCCTGCCCTTTCCATAGCATCCAGTGCTGCAACGGCTGCATCATCTCTCAAAGCGTTTTGCAGGCAGGAGAAATTAACGTTACTGCAGCATCAGGCAAGATCCCGTGAATTGTTGCGCTATTACGACATTTTATGACACGATGTAAATGACATCATTACATTTTCACAGATTCTTTTGTCTGTTTTGAAAGGCCAAACCATAAAAATACTCACTTGGAAGAGATGCCATGGGAGAGAGGGGCAAAATCTGCCTGCCTGGTTTAAAGCCTGGGTTTCCCTGGAGCTGGAAAGTCTTTTTGAAGCAGAATTGCATCATGCTACAAAACAAACACCAGGGGATTCAAAAGCCAAGACAAAGGACTGCCAAATGGAGGCCTTTTTGTGAATCCCATAAACATCAAAGTGGGCAACAGTTATTGTCCTCTTCTGCTGTATGGCATTTCACAGCTTCATTGCGCCCCCAAATACCTACCAAAGGGCACTGAGGCTAAAAAGTCAAAAACTCAGAAAGTTCTTTGGAGGGGGAGATTAATTTTGTCCACTGTAACAGAGTCCTTGATTATATGACGTTATGCTATTTTTCCTAGCCTCTGTTGCATTCAGTAAGGAGCTATTGAGGCAAAACTTCCTCTTCTCCCCATGCCGTGTCCCATATCTCAGCTACCACATGCTGTGACAGTTTGCCTGCACCAGGTCTCTCCACTGAGATTCAGAAGGATGCAGATACCCAAGGAGATCTCTGCCCTTCAGTTGCAGAGGCTCAGCCTGTGACATTCAGCTAGCAAGGTCTTCACAGCAGGCTCTGCGGATCCTTTCTGGCAGTGCAGAGCAAAGTCTTAGCTCCATTTCAGATCCATGCTCCAGTACTCAGGTCCTTCCTTCCTGCTCTTTCCCAGCCTCTTTCTAGAGCAGGTTTATTTACCCTCAGCCTCTCACTTGCTGACTCCTTGCTTATCTTGGCTCCTTTTCCAGTTTCAGTTTTGCCCCAACATGCCTGGCTTCCTCCATTTCCTCCAAGTTCACCATTCCTGTGCCACTGTCCATTCTCCACTGCATACCAGTCTCAATGCCTTTCCTACCAGGTACTTGTCCCACGCTACCTCCACCAGTCTTCCTAGAGGATTTCTTTGCCTGCCCCACTTAGCCTGTAGCTTTGGCTTATAACAAGAGAAATAGGCGTTATTTTGGAGTGGGTTTGAAAACCTTTTCTTGGGCAATATGGCAGGCACAGCTCTAAATAGCCTTCCATTTATCCTCAAAGGTTCGCACTGAGGATATCCTGTAAGCTGGCGTCCCTTCAAGTCACAACCAATAATAGGTGCAATATATTCCTGTTCCCGTGGTGCTGCACATGGCCAGGCGTGCTGGGTATACCTTCAACACAAGAGGTTGATACAAGTCCAGCGCTTCCCAGACCAGAGGGGTTCTTGTTTTAGCATCACCAGCCAATGCTCCCACTGACTGCAAGAGCTGCAGAATGAGCCCACAGGAGCTGCTCAGAGCTCTGACAAGCGTAATCAGCATTCCTCAGAGCACAGTGCTCTGCACTGCATATTCCAATCAATGCAAGGTCCATGCCAGGTGAATGTTTAATATTTGGGGAATCTATCTCCACACAAAACTTGAGCATTTTCTAATCTGATTATATGGTATATTTCATCCCAGAAACCTATGAAATATCAGCTTTCCAGCTAATCACTTTTAACGATCTCTGTTGCTGTGAAGCAGATGTGAAGGCATCTGGCTTGACTATGCAAGCCCCCTCATCAGATTCGAATTTACAGACACAATATAAAAGCAGTAGTGAAGGATTAAAAGGAGCATATCACTGCAGACAAAAGAATTTCCTTTAAGTGACCAGATCACATCCTTTTCTTTCTCCTTCCACTCAGTTTCCTCATGCAGATAGAGCAAAATAAACCCCTCATTCCTCCAAGCACCAGCCTCATTTGCTTCTGGATTTGGCAGAACATGTAACTCCGTAAGCAAACAGTCCATGCTTTCCCCTCTGCCCCTCCAAGACTGACTTCATTTGGCCACTTGACTTCCAAAGCCCCATGTGTCTCCCCTGTAGTCTAGATTGTCTTGGGAAACACACACTATTTTCTTTTTGAGAAACTCATATAAGCATCTACAAAGCATCTCTGTTGCAGGGCTCTCTTGCCAAGTTACCCTCGGAGAACCTGACAGCTTGTAGGTTGCCAATTGCCGCAGATCCTCTGTTTGTGATGCTGACTAGCATCATTTTGTTATTTCCTTGTCATCTACTGCATGTCTTGGACTATTTCTTCTCAGATTGTGGGGTTTCTTGTGAGGGCGGAAGGGGTTTCATTTGCACAACACCCAGCACTACTATGGTATCAGAAGGAAGCTGGCACTGACGTTAGATCTCCCCAGGTTTTGCATGGAAAACACTGTAAGGGAACCTTGCAACTGTTCATCACTGTAAAGTGACACTTCTCCATCAATATATTTCATATTTTATATTCAATTCCATCTGAGAGCTCACTGAGACAGAGGAGCAGGTAACAAACCGCTATCTTCTTAATCTCTAATAGTGCAGTGGAGCCGGCTGTCTCCCAGGAGGGAGCATTATGCGAAGCAGCTCCCACCTTACCTGAGCTTTGTTATCAGAGCTGTGTGCTGACACTGCACCTGCTGCTTCTTAAAAGTGGTAGAGGAAATCTTATAATATACCCAGCTATTACATTACAACCCATGCGGCATTTGCAAAGAATTGCACAAAGCCCCCAGCGACAGATTGCTCAGTTATAAATAGGTGCAGGACCTACATAACTGGAGTGACTCGTAGCTGCAGAGCAGGCCTCCAAATTAATGACATTTATGAAGTTTCTTGTTACAGCTGGCTTGCTGGCTGCTGAACAACTGGTTCTGCTTCCCTCCAGCAGAGAAAGTGAGCTGGTAACAGGCGCATTCAGTCAAGGCAACTTGGTGGAACATGTGCAAAGAGAACTGAAGGCATATAGGTGGGGGTAATGATTTTATGCAAAACTCTTCACTTCCACGGGGTGTTACATTCATACACAGCCTGTATGCAATGCCAAAGCTTGTGTAATTTATCCACATAAAACCATGCAAATGAGATAGTCCCAAGAACAATATGAACAGAGAAGGAGTTTGATCTATTTACTCTCTCCAATTCTCATCTCATCTGCCTGCTCAAATGGTTCTGACTCCTCCTCGTAAGAGATTTAATTAAAGAAAGTGATTTCTTCATGGTTTCTTAACAGTGTTTGCGCCAGAAATGCCCACGACCCATGTTCAGGGCATGCATTCCCTAAATCACTGCCTGAGCCTCAGTTTGGCGCTTCCCTTCAAACTCTCATGTACATTTGTCACCCCCTGCATGATGGCTGGGAGAACAGACTCATCCTGTGTCTGATGGGGCATGTTGGCCAGAAAGCCACCTACTCTAATCCACTGGTTTGTTTCACATGAAGATTCATTATAGACTGGGCAACAATAACATAGATTCACAGAATGGTTTGGATTGGAAAGGACCTAAAGATCATACAGCTCCAGCCCCCTGCCATGGGCAGGCACACCTCACACTAGACCATGTCACCCAAGGCTCTGTCCAGCCTGATGTTTTTTTCTTTTTTGCCAGAATAACAAAACCAGAACATTGTTTTAAGTATCAGTATTGTCATATTGCAGAGTTTATAATCCACTAAAATAAGGATTGTTTTATGAGCTGCTTCCAGCAGCCTGCAGGCTCCAACACAGCGCAGTAGGACATGCGAACTGAACTTTCCTTGAGAGCACTCTTTCCTCAAACAGCACACAGTGACTAAACTAGATTAACCCTCCACTGAAAACAAACAAAACCCAAAACACAACTAAAAAACCCCACTGAACTAACTTAAACCAGCTTGTGTTTGCTGTGAGACAACAGTAAGCCAGCAGATGGCTATGACAGATTAGCCAAGGAGAGGCAATCTGCACTTCTCCAAAGCTAATGTAATACAGCTCCATATTTTGGCTGAGGTTTTAACACCTTCCTAACTCCAAGAGTTTGCAAGAGCATTTTCCCTCCATGGGACATATCTCTCAAAGCCAGTTCTCTGCCTGAGGGAAATAGACATTTATTCTGACGTAGTACTGGGAAGTCTTGGATAGGATTCAGTCACATTATGTTGCATCTATACACCTTCATCTTTCTGGCTGTGGTCCATACCTTTATATTCTTACCCTGAAATACCGATTGTCAAAATAGCATGCCAAATATACTCCTATTTCTGAGAAAGTCTTTCTTAGGTATTTAATTTCTCATGTTACATAGGAAGGGAAAAGCCATGCTGTGGGTATGCTTGACCAAACCAGCCCAGGAGCTGGGCATCCCAAGTCAAGTACATCAAGACAACACACTACAGGTTCTCAGAAAAACTTAGATGCCTATTGGAGAGATAGCAGTGTTAATAGCATGACTAAAAATACAGCCCCCCTCCCAGGAATTCAGAAAGCATGGAATAAGCTTAAGACTTCTGATTTCTAATAAAGTCAGGTGTTATATCTATAAAACCACCTGATCTCACAAAAGTTTTCAAAGAAGTCTTCTGGCAGTTCCAAACTGTTACTGAGGCGCTTTAGATTAGGTTTAGATTAGGTTTCATACAGAATGTAAGAATAGAAATACACACACAAGCCTCAAGCCTTTCCACAGAAATAGCACCCACAGCGTCCCGTGATACATACCATCCTTCAGCAGCCTCAGCTCATTCAATTCCTGCAATATACAACCAAATTGCTGGTGATCTCGGAGTGGAAATAGGGAAAATATCACACAGAGCAATCATTGGGAAGGTTAGAATGGGGCAGATAGAGTTTTGCATCCCCGCTTTCCCCACAGCATTGCCTCGTGGCAACCAACCACATCCTGCAGTGGCTGGTCTTTTCACTTCCCATAGTCCACTGGAGAGCAGCTCTGGGTATACAGCTGTTGGGTATACATTAGATTGGCAAAATACCTTTTAGCCTGCTCAACGTAAGGCATAAAGCAACATTTTAGACACTGGGATTAGAAAACATGACCCTATTTTCCGTTCTGCCACTCATACGTTGTCTAAAGTTGGTGATTTGGCTTCCATGCTGGTGACATTCCTCTTCTCTTTTAAAAGCCCTGAACTGCTGAGAAAAGTATGCAATGAGAGCTAGTGAGCTGCTAACTGGAACTAATGCCAGAAAGAGAGAAAGAAGTAAATATTTCTTTATTATTTGCCCTGTTGCTTTTAAGTCAACATCATCTCACACATATTGATTAAGATGCAAAAAGGCTGAAGCGAAATTGTTGTTTAATCTGCAGCTAATATATTTAGTGAGAAAAACACAACTCTTTTGGGAGTCATTGCTGCTGATAGCTCATTGCAATCTTAAGCAGATAGGCCCCAGCGAATAGTATACCTCAAAAGTACAAATCTGTAATCATTTTGGCCTCAGGCAATGCTGGCTAAGGAATTTGGTAGCAAGAGCTGACAGAAGATGTCGTGCTGCTCTGTGTAGGGAGGACAACTAAAAATAAAGCAATATCAAAGCTGCAACGACTGCGTCATGCTCTTTGCACATTATTTTGATATTTCGGTGCCCTGGAAGTGAGGCTTATACATTATAAATGTTATTGGGAGCAGCACGTAAATATCACAAGACAGAAACAGGTTATTAGAGAGAAAGGAAGGAATAAAGAAGATGGAAAAAAAAATCTGTGACAGCCTGGGGAAACCAGTAAAATCTGTTCTTAGCTACAACTGCGTGTACAGAGAGGTTTTAATTGGAAGAAGTAGCTTTTTCTGTCAAATACAGCACTATGTTGTCATTGACATCGCAGCAACAAATACGAGTCAATGCTCTGAAATAATACAGGACAGATTTATGAGGCATTATCTCCTGCAGACCTCCGCATCATGTGAGTGAACAAAGGCAACGAGCTCCTGAAGAATCCCTCTCTAATACATGAGAAAACTGTAGCATTACAACCAGGGCTTCAGCGCAAGGATCTTGTTTTGGAGGCGTCAAACTGACAGAACAAAACCACACCCATATTTCTGAAGTTATCAACCACAATTTACACCATTTCCTGGCTCAAAAAGGCTGTGTCTTGACTTGATCTGGCAGATAACAAGGAAACACAAGACCAAAACAGAAACCAAGTGGTTACATTTTGGTACATGCAAGTGCTTGGGCTATTCATTTTGAACTAACACAGCCCAAACCACTGATCTAACTCCACTTCCTGCCATTTCACACAAATGAAGATATTTGACAGCAAAACGGAAAACAAAAGATACATAAACCCATGAGTTATCATTAGTTAAAAGCATTTTACCAAATAACCTAGAAATGAAGATTCCATATTCCCCCAAAAAGCATTCAATAGTTTTAAAAGCCTTGGGATTAAAAAGAAGTGAGGTACACTTGAAACAGTACAAAAACTCCAAGCTGTAACACATAACCAAGTGAGGAAGTTGTTAACTGGTAATACAGATTTAAATAGAAGATTATAGACAACTGAAAAGCAAAACTGAATCTAGCACTAAATAAGGAGGATTGGGATTTTCTGAGGATGCTAAGAAAAGCAAACGATACAGAAACAGTGGAGTTATCAGTAATACCGAAGAAAATACAGCAGTAGTCAACAGGTATTTCTCTGTTACAGAAAAACACTGGCTTGTTTCATTTGGTGATGAAATAACCTGTGTTATAAAAAAACAGGGTAAGGTCTAATGAAAGGTTACATGGATTTGGGTTTTAAAGAGAGCTGTCCCAGGGGTTGTTTAGATCACTGAAGCTGAATTTTCAAATCTCTAAGTGTTAGGGAAGCTCCAGGAGAGTACAAGAATACATATGTGGTACCAGAGCAGTCCAATTTTGGCCAAGACAAGAGGATGACTGGTGTGGGACTTCATAACGGAGGTAATATAGTTTTTGCCATTTTGCAATAACTTGCTTTTGGACCAGGTAACACCACCACATATCCATATGGCACATGTCAAGCAGCTTTTAATCTAGACAGCACTCAGATCTTCAGCTGCAGTAGTAAGAGATCATTTCCAAACACAGGTGGGGTTTTATGGGTTTCTGTAGGAAGCAGTCGTCACCCAGTATTATTTGCTATCTTCTGTCAGTGACCTCCCAGCACAAGCAAAATCACTCTTGATTCAGGATTACAAATGATAGAAAGGTCTAAAGAATAGTAAGGAGGACAGGCACTGATGCTTGGTGACACGAATTGTTGGTGAGCCAGGTACGAGGAAACAGCTCCCACTCCGTAAAAACTGACCAAGTAGCTCAGTACACCCAAGGAGGGAACCAAGGCCACACTCACCAAGGAACCAGCAACTGTTAAAAAAGGCTTATGTTTATGGCAATTGTCAATCCACTGTGACCTACTGTGATCAGTATATTTAACGCATGCAACTAGGGGAATATCAAGAAGCCAAACCACCTCCCATTTGGCTCTGTTGCAACTACTGCTGTGCTCCATTATGGTATCCACATGCTTAGCAGTTGAAAAACTGCAGAAGGATCAGTGAATAATGAAAACAGTTAATGGATGAGGGGTGTGCACAGTTCAGCCTATTTAATTTATGGAAGAGAACATTACAAATGTTTTCATCACAGTTTAATCAACAACTTGCACAACTGCCATAACTAATGGCTCTTGCATCCAGCAACCAAAAATATAGCCGGAATCAAGTGACAGAAGATGCAGCTAGGCAAATTCATCCTAGAAATAGAATACAAAGCAAAAGTGGAATAACTGAGCATTTGGATTATGTACCCCTTAGTTTGCGATGGATATTCCCTCATCAAAAATCTTAAATTGAGAATTAAAAAAAACAAACCCCAAAAAAAGGTCATCTGAAAGCTATGCTCCGGATTGGCTCTACAGTGGACTTCGTGTTATAGTTACCTCTGGAGAACTGTTCTGACCTTTGCAAGACAAGAGCTTACACTTACATCCCTATATATTCTCCAAGCAATTCTGCTTGCAAAATAAAATTTAAAAATGGAAATCAGTATAATGCCCCAAAATATATTCTTTTAACGCATTTCTGAAGCTACTGTGCTGCCCCATGGCCTCACAGCAGCTCCATATAGATATATCTTTGTACATCTGCTATGCTAATTGCTGAAAGAGTAGTTTCTTGGAAGCAGCAGACATCAACATTAGAATTCAATACTCGGATCAACTCCTCCTCAGCAACAATATCTGAAAAGGCCAGGGTAAAAAGGAAAAGGTGAACTGACACACATCATAAAACCCCCTTTCTCCCAGTCTCCAATATGTTTTGAGATCAAGTGGGGCAGGTTTCTGAAAGCACGATGGGCTGCTTCCCCTGAAGACGAGAGGCAGCTGTATATCTAAGGGTCCTCATGAAACTTCAGCCCATGGCCAGCAGTTGTACTGTGCCATGATCAGTAGAGTTGGTCCCAGCACTCTCTGAGCTGCCCTGTCCTGCTTCCCCACATCTCCATGCCCTGATGCTGGGTGCTTGTGGCAGACTTCCTATCCATTTCCCCTGCTCTTACAGGTTTTAACTGCCAAAACAGCCACTGCCCACATCCCCACAGCTCCCAATAAGGGTATAATAGAGCATCTAAGCTGATAGACCAATTTTGAGCTCTAAACCCCTCCGATTTTGCTCTGGTGCTGATGGACAAAGCATAAAGGAAGAGACATACCACTTTGGTTTTGGATTTTCCCAAGAAAATGATTTTTAAGGACAATCTTTAAGGACTAGGGATTACAGGAACAGCAACCTGTGCACCTGAAAGCCAGGCTCTGTACCAACCTGTTTGTTGTAGCCTGGCCACACTTAATCTGTTTAATCCAGCAGAAATGGTAACATCAGGGAAATAAAGGCAATAAAACTTCCTTCTTTCTGTTCCTGAGGTACGCTGCGGTTTGTACTGAAACATCTCCTTTCCTCCAGAGGGAATTCAGCATGCCAAAGCCCAAACTGGCTTTATTGTACCAGTCTATCAAACTCAGGTCCTGCTTCCTCAGATCTCTAAAATAGGATATCTCCTTTTCTTTGGTACCCGAAAGAGAGCCCTAGAGCTCACCTGAGACACAAAACACACTCAGGGCATTTCTGAGAGTTAAAGGCAAGCCCAGGGTTGCTGGGATTGATGCTCTGCCTCCTCCTCAGCTCTGATGAGCCAAACACTTGGCTCTCCAGCCAGCTGAGCTCATCTTGTTGTACAATGCTCAGATCTTTCCCCAGAATGAACAGCAGAGGAAGAACTGCTGCCTGCTGGTGGGAATTGGGGCTCCCTAAACTAAAGCTGGGATAAAAGAGCTGAGGGAAAACTCCAGGAGTCTTTTTCATAGCATTTCCCCAGATAAGCCATTAACACTTTGTGTCTCGCTTTAGTCATCTCTGAAACACAAGTAGAAGGTACTGTGAGGCAAAATGAAAAGCACACATCAAAACGCCTAAGGTTCCCTGATGTACAAGTTAACTAAGCACAATACGCCTGCAGTTTGCCCCTAACTGTCTACACAATGTTATGCCCAATTCAAGGGCTCTCAGGGAGAAGTTACTGCAGAACTCTTTTACCACTGACTGTCTCAGTGACTGTGGTGTCAGTAAGTCAAAGTTAAGCATGAAGTATTCAACCAAATATCCTGGAGACAACAGCCTCTTTAAAACATCAACAGCAAAGCGGGTCATGATAAAGACCACAGGAAGATAAATCTTCATTAAAAAGGTTGTCCTCTTTAAACACCAGACTAGCAAAAAATTGGAGATAAGTGGCCTGGCAGAGAGGTGGGAGGAAAGATCATGCCATTCTCTGAAAGATAAGCATGAGATAAAGTAAAAACCTCTGGGACTGCCCATAAGACTACAGCCTGACTTCTGAAGGGACTGAGGCTGGCAAATGTCTTTATTAATGTCTCCAATCTATCATATTCCTCAGTGCAATGATGAAAAGAGCAATTTGATTTTGGAGCTTGAGAAAATAGTGTAGATGTTCATCAAACCTCATCCATAATTGCTACTGTCCGTAACTCTGGTTATTCTAATGAATGGTGAATAAACTACCTTGCAAGAGGAAAAGAGCACATTTCAGGCAGGCTGACCTTGAGAAAGGTACTCTAAAATGAGGATAATTTATCAAGTCCAGCCAGGTAATGCCTGGATTCAGGTTAGAGTCAAGAACCAGAATACATACCAAAAGAAATGAGTAAGTGAGCATCTCTCCTCCAAAAGTTCCACAAGGGAATTGCCAAGACAATGTTCCAGCTGCCATTCCACTGTTAAGGATTTGTCCATGGCAAATCTGTCCATAGCTGTTTGTCCTTGGAAGCCTCATGTCCCAGCCACAGTTTGCACCTCAGGGTCTGATTCTCTGCTGAGATAGTTCAGTATTTGTCTCTGAGTTGCTGCAAAAAATAGGACAATAAAGCTCCTATATAACTGTAATCAGTTAAATAATACAATTGTCAGGATTATTACTTGCTCTAAAGGGATAACTGGAGATCTTAAACATCAAGGCTTGGCTGGCAGGAAAAATAATCTAGTGAGCAAGACTCTAATTGCTTTATTTCTATGTGTCAAAAGGAGAGCAGTGTCTATGGAGGCAGCCTAAGAAGTGTTCATTGATACATGTATGACTCATTGCTACTGTAGGTCATGTATGGACACTCTGAATGTCAAGGGTTAAGGTTTCATGTGTACACCTACCCTACTGCATAAAAAGCTCCCTGAACAGTGCAAACAAATGGGAAGGGACAGCGTACAAGTGACTGCTGATCTCTTCGAGCCCTATCAATTCAAGATCTTGCATCATGGGTTTTTTTCTTGATAAACACATATACCGATGTATTCTATGTGCCCAAGTACGCTGTTTCTTCTTAGCATTTGGTATGTATTTATCACATGTTGAATGACTGCCATTCAATCACTGAGAGTGATTTACCATGACAGACCAGGCAGACAGTTCTGTAGCCTGAAGAGAAAGGCTCTCATCTGAAGCTTGGGATTCCAGTTCTCATCTTACAGTGATGCTTCTGCTGTGATTTCGGAAACGAGGAAGAGCTCTATTATTTTCTAATAGACTTTGAAGCCCAACATAACAAAAGATGACCATGACCAGAAGTTTTCTCCAAGTGTTTCTGAAGGCCCTCTCCCTGTTCTTGCAGCAGAACCAGAACAGCCGCTGCTATATTTGATATCCATTATACATCCTCCGATAGTTCAAGTGAATTAAGTGCCATTTTGGGCAAATGGCAAATACAGCAGTCAGCAGAAAGGAAAAAAAAATGAAGCACGCACCTTTACATAAAGCTTCATTTAACATCCTTTGAAATCAACATAAACCCTTGCATTGACGTCAGTGAGCTTTCAGTCAGACTCATACCACTGTAAATGCAAATTCAAGCTTTCCAGTAGTAGAACTCATGTAATAAAACAAATTTTTGATGTATTGAACAGCGCAATCAGACTTCCCTTTGATCATCCACAGCAATCATCTTCTAAGGGTTTTAAAGCGTGTTACAAAGGGAGGCGAGCATCATCAGCCTCAATTTACAAGGGACAAAGAAGAGGCAGAAGGAGACGAAATGATTAGCAAAGGCTGCCTAATACATCAGTACAGAGGTGAGATTATAGCACATGCTTCCCAACACCAAACCGGGCTCTTATCTAATAAGTCAAACTGATAAAGGACCTAGTTTGTTACCAAGATATCAAAACAATCCTTCCTCTTCATCTTCCTAGGCAGAGCTTTCAGAAAGCATGAGCTCAAAAAACTTCAGGCACAAATCCCAATTGATATGGAGGTTAAAAAAACCCCAGCCAACCAAGCAAAAAAAAAGACACCCCAAAAGTCATAAAAGATAATGAAATGGTTCAAAGTCCCTATAAAAACCTCGTGTGACCTCTGCATGATTCAAAATCAGGCTCAGGTCCACAGTGAAGTTTTACATATGAGGCTTGCACTAAATTCAGCAAAGGTTCATGGGAGCTATTATTTGTGTGCCTTCTAGTTCCTTTCTCCTCCTGAAAAGATGACGTCTTGCAGGACATACCACTGTGTCCCTTCTTGCTGAATGGGTCATATCCGTACCTCATCGCAGGCCCTCCCAAGTGGAGGTGAGCCCCCCATTCCAGTCATCTGGCATTGTAGGGTAGCCGCAG
This sequence comes from Psittacus erithacus, assembly GCA_009867235.2. Taxonomy (NCBI): domain Eukaryota; kingdom Metazoa; phylum Chordata; class Aves; order Psittaciformes; family Psittacidae; genus Psittacus; species Psittacus erithacus. The sequence continues at coordinate 69,370 of WYDI02022493.1, read as the reverse complement.
CTTCAACTCCCATGCAAAGGTTAACCAGAAGTCAGAGAGGGCAATAGCTATGTGCATAATAGAGCCCTGCCCAGCTGTGAGGTCTCCCCCTCCCACAGTTGCTCCTCTATGGGCTTGCCTTCATGATGCTCCTACCCTTTGGGCACCTAAAACCTGCCATTGGGCTAGTCAGTGATGGCACTGTGCAGCATCCCAGGGCCCTGCATGCCCTCAAAGATGGAGGGGGGGAAGAAAAATTAAAGAAACATGAAAATTCAGTTTCACAGTTGAAATTTTTCACATTGCTGTGGTCAGGTATAACCTCATCTGCTGACCTTCCACTGCACAGGTGCAAAAGGTTTCTTCCTTTTACACCTGATCAGATTGAGTCTGATCAACTCATGTTAGGTCAAAGCAATCACAGAATTATTCAGTCTTCAATCAAAAATAAACCAAATTCATTCAGACAAAGCACCTAATATCTTGCACAATTTCCCCTGCTCAAAACCTGTCTTGCACCACTGACAGTGATTTCCAAGTAGTTTGTTTTCCCTAAATTTCAATGGACAGCATGAAGACAGCAACATCAGATTGCTTGCCAGAAACCCTCACCATTCATGCAAGGAAAAGCCTGATTAATTAATCAGTCTTTATTTAAGCACAGAGGAGGAAAGGCAAGCGGAGATACAGAGCCACTCCAAAGGAGACTCTGTAAGGAGATGCTATTCTGGATATAAAAGATCATCTTGCAGCACAGTGCTCAAAGTCAGAAGAGCTTAAAAAACTGTCTGCTGCTCCTGTTAGCAGAGCAGTCACAGTTAGGAGCCCGCTGCTCCCCGTGCATCAGCAGCAGGCCTATTTCTGTAAGTTGCCAAGTGTTAATACATACAGAATCACAGCATTAATACATACAGAATCACAGTGCGCAGCCTGTAAACAGGCAGACAATACCAGAGAGCCAGGGACACACACGCACTTCATCCCCTCTCCAAGAGGAGCAGGAAAAACCATGCGCTCTGCTACCTGAACCATGCATTCAGAGGTGCCTCCACAAGTCAGATCTGAAGCTGCCAGATAAATGTTCCCTTGAATGTGCCCCTGCACATCAATGTGACATCCTGTGGCAGGTTCAGTTAGTCTCAAGCACTCGCTTTTACCTATACTTCTCCCATGTAGTACCACAGCTTGTGTCTCTTCCCCCTTTCCCACCCCAGGAGAACAGCAGTGCACATCACATCGCCTTGTAATATTTCACACATACATCCAGAAACGGTGCATTTTTCTCTGTCACAAGACATATAACACAGAGGCAAGCTACCATTCCAGACCCCTACGCTGTTATGTTTAATCTTAAAATCTGGTCCCTCATCTTACATATTTCCCATTCACCTAAAGGGCCACAAGCAATAGCTTTCCTCTGTGTCACAGGAAAAACCTTCCTTTAGGTTTCTGACATGCGCCTTGCCCCAGAGGAGGTCTCAGGTGGCTTGGAGACCTGGCTGATACACACGAGGATCCTTTATGCAGATGGAATTTAAGATAGCACTGCGCGGTTGACTAGGTCTTTCCTAAGGAGATTAACATCTTAAACTACTGTAGAAGCTGGTGAGATGCAGCTGGTGAACTAAAAGCCTGGGGAGCAGGGCTGTGTCCCTTTCTCTCTGGGTGGTGGTGACAGGGCCTGTTCACACCTCACAGATGGACAGTTTTTCCATTAATGTAAAAGGCATCTGTATTTATTTGCAGCAGCACTTTCACAAGAGCTGCCTGAAGCAATAGTAGGACTGTGTCTCCACAGACCTTACTAACCATACACGACATTTGTCTCCTGGGACTCATTAATGGGGCTGGGGACAGACAGGCCTGAGACCCCATTTCTTGATGGCTAGGTGGGAAAAGGAGCTTTTCCTACTTGAAAGGCTCAAGAACTGCTACCATAATGTGCTGTGATTTAAGGCTAGGAAAAACTGCATCCCTTCACAGTAAATGTACTTGGACTAGATTCTAGGTATGTAAACACAGAAAACCCTTACTCATTCTTATGTCACTAACCCACATACCTCATAATTTGCACAGGGCAGGGGAAGGAGAGGAAAAATCAGCACACTGCTACTTGCCAGCCAAAACATAACACTGATTTCTCACTGCTCAGATTTCATTAGCTTTCTACAAGACAACAGCAGAGTATTTACTAATACACACAAAGCCACACACAGACCCCCGCAGGTATTTATTGCCTTTGCTCCATTGTACCATAGGCAGTACCCAAAAGAGCATCTGCATACGCAGAAAAAAAGAATTAATTAGTCGCTAAACCTTTCCCAGGAACCACATTACCCTCAGACTATACCTACTATATATAACTGGATGTCTAGGCGCAGGCACTGCATTTTTTGCCATGCTACGTTTTAATGGCAGGAGTGAAATAAAAGTATGCCAGTGGCTGTTACCAGGGGGCACCATCCCTCTAATTCCTGTATGGTTAAAGCTCAAAGATTTTACAGATCAGCATGTAATCTCTTAATGTATTTTCAAGGCAAGTCAGTCTTTCTCTGCATCCTTGTGCCTTCTCCACTCTTGGAAAGACAGCACAGTCATTATTTCCTTCCTCTGCTTTTCCATCCTTCCCTCTACCCACAAACACTTCAGTGGCATTGAGTAATTCTGTCACTGCTTCATTGCAGCTGCCTCCTTAGCCCCTGCAAGAGTGTACCTTTAAATAAGAGCAAATAATGAAAGAGCATCTTTGAGGAGGTGAAGGAGCCTGAATGCACAGAGCATAGCATCCCTTGACCAGTAGAAATATATACACACCAAGCTCTGCATGTCCCAACACGTCAGATCAACTGATCAGACTCAGGGACTTGGTAAGCTTCCACTTCATGAAGCAGTGGATGTGCTTTAATCACCCATTGGCAGTACCCAAAAGAGCATCCACATAAGCAAAAAAAGAGAATTAATTAGTTACTAAACCTTTCCCAGGAACCACATTACCCTCAGACTTAATGATCTCATCTGCTGGTCGCTGGCTTTGGGGTTCTTAACAACCTCTGATTCTCCGTGCCCTCTCTCCCTGGAAACACTGCCTTTTGTCATACACAGGCACATAACTGTTAAGGCCAAATGGTAACATCCACTCTGCTCAAAGTTATTGCTCCACAAGTACACTATCAAGTTATGAAGAGTCCCAGTACCCCCAAATCTGTTTTGTTCCTCCTTAATTGAGCTCTACAAGACTTTACAACTACAGACAGCAAGAAAGAACTGAACAAATACATCCACTGAACAAGCCACACCAGAATTATTTACCAAAATGTTTCTACAGGTTCTTGCCCCTGGAATTTTTGCTACCCAGTACGTTGTGGAAGGAAAAAGATGAAGTCCTGACCTTACTGCCCCAGCATGTTGTGTTTGGTAGGAGAATCTCCCTACCTCTTCAGCAAAGAGCATCCAGCCATCCAAATTTTGTTCTAGTGATCTCCCTCAACCAGCATTGATCTCGCTCTACCAGCAGTGGGAAATGGCCCATACCATCAGTCCTGATAGGTCTGGTTCACTGCAGCACTTCCACGCAATGTGGACATCATCATACTCATGCCAAGGAGCTGGAGGCAACCACAGCATTTCAGTTAGTAACCACACTGCTCTGCTGCCATGAACACCAAGATCTCCTCCCTGCAAGGAAAGGGGAACAGGAACACAAGGATTCCTCACTCTGTTGTAGCCCTCCAGGAAAACACAGTATAAGCTCAGGGGAGCTTCAACCTGCACATTTACCTGTTTAGTCTCTGCAAAACTAGGGAAAAAGCAGATTCGGGATGAAAACTTGCAGGCACATGACCAGTGCTCACAGCTTTGCCTAGCCACAGCCACAACCTCATCTTTTGGAAGAGAATCATAGAATGGTTTGGGTTGGAAGCAACCTTCAAAGGTCATCCAGTCCAACCAGCCTGCAATGAGCAGGGACATCTTCAACCAGATCAGGTTGCCCAGAGCCACATCCAGCCAGGCCTTGAATGTCTCCAAGAGTCATTTTGGAGGTCACTTGGAAAAACATCTCATTGTTCTCTGTAAAAAGGCCACTGGTGTCTAATTAGAGCCAAAACACTTGTGAATAGCCCACATCTTTCTGTCAGGTAGCTCTAAGACAGCTGTTTCACCACAGCTGCTGCTTTAGCCACCTCTGTCAAAGCATGTATGGAAACTGTCACCAAGTTCCATGAGTTTCAGCCATTCTACAAGTCACATTCTCCTGCAATTACTGCCATTTTATGACTTTTAATTGCGTTGTTCTGATCCTATTACATCTAATTAAATATGATTTTATGATGAGTTTGTACTTCGCACTAGTCACTGGCTGCTTAGTTTTATATGACATCCAGTATTTAATGAACTTTAATTCCCATTTAATTTCTGGTTTACTCCAAGTTCATGCCACATTTATAATGAAAGGCTGGATTCCCATATGCCCTTGGGATTCCCAGCCTGTAGGCTTGGGGAATGCAGCCGCCCGAGAACAGAGGCACATCTCGCCATCCTTGTGTCACTGAGGTTCAAGTTAGGAGTGTCTGCAAGCCTGCCACAGGGACATGAGCCCATGGCAACACAGACTTAGTAACTCAGCATCGGCTCTTCATACGTGCATGAAACAGTATCTCACCTCCCCTGAGCACCTCCCTTTCCAAGGGAAAGCATTAGGAATGTCAGGATCTTTTGGGAAAACATATGTTAGAATGGACTAGAACAGTTATCCTAGTATTTGGTGCAGACATTTTCAGGCAAGGTGAAGATGTCCCAGGCTCCAAACTGTTTCCAAGTCACTTTCTAAGCACTACAGAAGAATTGAGTCAACCCATTATTTCCTCTGATGGAAATTCTCATTGCCAACTGTCTATTTCCGCCCTTTCCCATCTGTTAGAAAATGCTACTTCTTGTGCAATTCTGGTCCTAACCTATGTCCTGTTAACCAAGCCCCCCTTCATGGTCAACCAGGGACAGATGAGGACAGAGGACCATGGTAAGCTTATTATCCAAAAAGCTACTTCTTTATTTAAAAGTCTTAAATGTGCTTAGTTCAGGTTATTTAATCTAACTCTTTCTCACCTCTAATGTTATGCCACCCAGAAACACGATTCAGCCCTGGCTGCCACCAATTACTATGGCCCAAGTTTGTTTCTGGACTTATGAAACTATAGATTCTGGCAGCAGATTTGTTTGTTATTTTTATGGAACATTTATAGAGTGCAAATGATGACTGAGGGTGAGAATGCAAGAGAACTTCCTCCAGGTTGGCAGTAGCACAATATTACTTTACAATAAATAAAAGGAAAGGTAGCTCAGTTTCCCTGCCCATGCACACAGACCAAAAACAACCAACGCCTTTAAATCAAAACTCTGCAGGTCTATCCAATATTCATTGAACTGCTTACATTTTCATACATACACAAATAGAAAGCAGCATATTTTAACAGAGGATTGTAGGTTTCAACTTACAGTTGGGGTTTACTGATGTTGAAATTCATTCATAACTAACCGTGAGGGTGGTAAGGCACTGGCACAGATTGCCCAAAGAAGGGGCAAATGGCCCATGTTTGGCAGTGTTCAAGGCCAGGTCAGACAGAGCCTTTGGTGACATGGTCTAGCGTGAACCATCCCTGCCCATGCCAGGGGGCTAAAACTGGATGATCTTAAGGTCCTTTCCAACCCAAACCATTCTGTGATTCTATGAAGTGACTCATTTCATATATGCCACAGATATCTCAGCTTTCGGAAACTACTTGGCTGGACTGGATATGATAACTGACCTAATATAGATGAACTTACCCCATCATCCTGCTGCGCCACCTGAAGCTACAGAGCTAACACTCACACTCAAAGCCAAATTAGTTTCTCAAGTATAAATTTCAAGACCATGACGTGCATTAAGAAGGGGGGAGATAACAGGCACATGGTGCTTCAGAATTGAGTTTGTCAGGTCAGAGTAGCTTAGAAGCAAGGAACGAGGTTTATTTCTTTTCAGCTTAGAAGTTAAGTTATTCACTGGGATTCCAAATCCTGGTGTTGCTATCAGGATTGCAATGCAGTAAGGATATAAAAACCTCAACACAATTAAGGTAAAAAATGTTGTAAAGTACATTAATAAAGTAGCTGCATTAAATAATTATCCCCTTACAGGCATTCAAAAAGAAATGCTTTAAAGGATTACTGAATAAGCTTGAAATAAAATTGGTCAGCCGGCTCGTGTGTGGTTAGGATGACAGAAAGCAGACTAGCTAATTGTTTGTGGAGGGGTTTTCAACCTCAGGGTCAGTTAAGGAGAATATGATGAAGGAGCAAAGCTGAGCAAGAGCAAAGTTAACAGCATGAACTACCAGTAGAGGGGAAAACATGCAGTCGGTGGATTGAGGTGGGTCGGATTGGACCGTGTTCACCACCATCCATGAAACCAGGGACTAAGTAACCAAGGGACAAAAAGCTGGTGCTAAACATGACAAGGCTTAGAAATCTGGGTTTATAAGTAGCCACTTTCAAATAGGTGCACAGATGTTGGCTTGAACCCCCAAAATCAGTGACTAATTTTACAAGCATGGGTCCAGAGAGGCAGACTTGTTTTGCAATCACTCCAACATCATGGGTTTGATAACCAGACTGGAATTTGAACTTTCAACGCGTTTTTTCTGGGTTAGAGTGGGGCTGCTAAGGAAGAAGAATGACCACCTTTTCTGAGAAATACTGCATTCTGTCTGGAACAGGGCAACTGAGAGGTCAAAACATCATAAGGAGGGGAATCTACAGGGAAAAAAAGAAAGAAAAATTATATTTTTCTTTAAAATTTCATCTCTAAGTTTCCATTTGCAGAACACAGCCAGAACGTGAGCAGAAGAACAACAGGAGTTGTGCAGAAGGAGCATTAAAGCTTCCTTTAGCAGAGGAACAGGCAGAGTTCACTTTTGAGATCAGCAGTCTGAGAGTGTTCTACTTTGCTTCACTTTGGAAGCTTTGGGGACTTCAGCCCTCAGGCAGTAAAGAGTAAAATAAGACATCTAAAAGCAGGTTTACAAACTCATCAGTCACCTGGACTTTGATATAGGATGTGGAGGCACCAGACTGTCTTTCTAGCTACATCACTTCCCACCACTGAGCCTCAATGAAGTAAGAAACCACGTCTCTTAGACGGAGTCTTGGGTGACATGGTTCAGTGTGAGGCATCCCTGCCCATAGCAGGGGGCTGCAACTGGATGACCTTGAGGTCCTTTCCAACCCAAACCATTCTGTGATTCTCTTGGGGAGCTGAGGATGCCCATGCTCCCTTCGCTGGGTCACCAGCACAAGAGGTGTCCCACATCCTCCACCTTCCTGGTTCCTGAACTCGTGTTTGCTCAGCTATGCCATGCTGAATATGGGACAAGTGCTAACTGGGGTCTTCAAGAAACCACACGCATCTTTCCTGAGGCTGCTGTTCAATGTTCACTTGCAGAAAACGCCATGGCACGAGCATTGTGTGTGTCTTAATTTACTCAAACTGCTAATTCAAGGATGCTTTTGAGGAAATCAGGTTGCTAATGCTGTGTTCACAGGTCCGTAAACATTTTGGTAATGGCTTTTGAAAAACTGCTATAAAGGAGATCCAAGTTTCATCCATGTGAAACTGAAACTGTACAAACAAGACACAAAACTCTGAAATTTACATCTGAAACGTTGCTGGAAAATGATTTTAAATGATACCTTTTACCTCATCAGTGGAATTATCTGTATGAAACGAAACAAATGTCCCTGGCAGCTATCCTGCAAACAACATGCAGCTGCTTTCTAAAGGAATAAGAGGTAAATTACCAACTAAATAATATATATCTGTGTTATCAAGATATTAAAATCCCTTTTGGGCACACTTTGCTTGCTGCTAACTTGACCTCAGAGAGCAGCTTCTCCACAGGACGGTTTTCATCATAATTTTGAACCATTTTCCTCTTTTCAGAACATTTTTAGTTAATTTGCTTATATTGTATTGCAAGTCCTTGTACCAGCTTTTACTGCTTGTTCTCTTCTATCACAGAGAAACCAACTTCAATGTGTTGCTTGCTTGCTTTCACAATTTTCTTGACTATGTTAAACAAGCCTCCTTTAATGTAGCATTAATCATCCCCAATGAATCCCTAAACCCTCTTGCTGCCTTTCTGCATGGGATAATTGTGCACAAAGGCATGGGGGGGGGGGGGGGGTGTCATACAGCTGGAAAGATGACAGGAACAATTTTCCCCCAAGTTGAATTAAATGCTCTGAATTACAAAGCCACGTGTTGCCTTTAGCCTGGTATTCAGGAGTACCTTGATTTCTTACTAGCATCTTGCAATATGAGGAACATGCTTTCACCCAGGCTCAGAACAAGCACAACACTTGAGGCACAAGGCTGTTGGCATGGCCAAGCACTAGGAAAGAGCTGAACAAGTCAATCATGAGCAATCAATTGGCTTTCAAGCACATGAACTTTGATACTCCCTACATCTTGAATTGCTCTTTGGCAAATCAAAGCACTACATTGACTTACTTCAGTTGCATAATACTCTTTCACAACCATATTAATGTTCCTGCTCTCGTTAATAAGCATTCCTATCCCCTGACCGCATGTAGCATCAAGTGATCTTCAAGTGCTCTCAGGGTGAATCCAGAGAAGTGCATCAGCATTTACTCCTTAGGCCACAGCTCCTCTTTGACAGCCTCCAACCTTACTACTTCCATCCAAGTTTTCTGTGAGGAGCCCTGAGACATGAACCATTCCCTCCACCATTTTACAGGCAAAAATGCTGAGGATGAGCACACAAATGCCTGCCTGCCCAGAAAGAGGACCAGAAACCAGGAAACCATCCCGACGTACTTGTCACGACATTGCTCCAGTCACAGCACCACCCTCAGCAGCATGGTTTGTTCTTGATGTTAGCTTAGATTCAAGTGTCCAGGGGTCCCATCTGGGCTGGACCCTCATGTGGAGACCTAACACTGAATGGCCAGCCTAAACACATGCCCAGAGTTCATAGCAAAGGAGGAGCTGCACTTTCCAAGGCTACAGATTAAAACCCTAATAAGGCCTTCCCCTGCTTCTTTCAGCACATCAAGTGAAGGCTTTCCCCAGTAAAGATAGCTGAGTTCTTCTAGTCTGAGTGCTCCAAAGGAGATCAGGCAAACAAACATTAGGAAGAAAAGAAAGAAAAGAAACACTGGCATAGAGTATGTTGTTAGAAACTGCCATATAGAAGGAAAGCTCCACTTCCCTATAACACCAGCAGGCTGAAGAGGCTGAAGTAGTAGTTTGGAAAAGCTTTAAACTTTGGGGGTCCTCTATAAGTCAGTATTTTTAAGATCTCTCATGAGTGTAAGAATACATCATTATTCTCTTTATAGAGAATTTTGCCTTCACAGCAAGACCCAGTTCAGGGATACATGTCTATTTGGTCCCCCCTTTACAGCTACATAGTCAATACATTGTCAACCCTCCAGGCAAGACACAGAAGCCTAGCAAGTTTTATGACCCACTGACACAGACCCTCCTTTATCAACCATAGCCCTCATAAAGCCTGGATTAGCAGTAGCATGACCAGGAGTCCATGCTACAGAACAAAGAGCCTAAAGACAATACAAACAGGGTACAGGAGCATCTTTCTCTGGTCTCCCTCCCACCAAGGGATGACCAAAAAGTTGTGACAAAAATCAAAGCATTTCTTCCCAACAACAATCTGATTTCACTTCAGATATGCATTCAGAAGATGAAGTCCTTGTTTGGAGTGAGCAGTTGAATGATTTCATGGCTAAAATGCTCAAAGTGACACACTCTGACCTTAGCAAAAGGGTTTTTTTCCAGTTGTTTTCTAAACAAAAACCTCATTAGAATTATGCCTTTCCTGCAATGCCTTGCTGCTAATGAAATTAATAATTTTCCTAATGAAAACTAAATTATTTTAATTTTCCCAATACATACAATCAAAACACCTCATTCTTAAATTCCCAAGTCCGTTCAAGTTAAAAGAGAATTATCTAAGAATGCCACAGAAATAGAGTAAATCAGCTTCAGATGAGTCCAAAAGGGTGCTTGACACGCACCCAGCATGGAAAATTTTAGCCCCAAATAGCTCAAGTTCAGCCAAGTTATAAGGAACCAAAACTTGAGCCCTCTCACAGTTAGTGCAAGGAAACTACAGTGAAACTAACAGAGCCAGCAGGGAGATGACAAAGTGCCCAGGTCCCCTCCATGAGACAACAGAACTTAACCTTCATGGTGAAAGGGCTGCAGGGAAGCCAAGGGGGTTTAAAGGTGGGTAAAGCAGCCAATGGGCTGGACGTCCAGCCTCATGTCCCAGCATTAAGACGCCACTGGATCCAACCGGCACCAGGATGCAGCTAGCATCCCTGAGGAGCTGAGGACTCCAGGAGGATCTCAAACCCTTGGAGGGGCACACAATGCCTCTGTTGCCTTCTGCAGGTATCCTACATCAACCCAGCCTTTCCTGCCACCCAGAGCGGGAACCAAAGTGGACTTTCAGACATTGTGTCACCGTTCGCAGCTCTCTGAGCCAGGCCAATAATGCCTGAGGGAAAATTGTTGGTTTGCTCCAATCCAATTCCCAGGCCCCATCTCTTTCCCTAGTCAGCAGCCCACCTCAAGAGGTCCAGCTACCCACTGCCAGAGATGGTGTTCCTGATTTCCCACCATTCGGCAGAGACCCTTCATCAGCACTCTAACCAAGCCAAGGAGGGATGCACTTTTGCACTCGGTTTTCCCTGTGTGTGCCATCCCCTGCTTCTGATCATCTCCCACATGCGGTCCTTTTCACCAACATGGTTATGCCTTTTCCACCCTACAATCATTAAAAGCCTGATTTATTTTACCTTAAAGGTGAAAAAAGAAGCAAAGTGAAATACCATCTCCAGCTGAAACAGAAAGGAAAGGCATCATTATTCTGTGGGTGTAATCCATGTGCTGGGAGTGCTACTGAAGGCATCTGGGAAACAGAAACATAGAATAGGAGATGTTAAGGAAGCAAACATACCATAGTATATTTCCTTGGGACCTTCAGATGATGCAGAAATCCTTTTGCCCAGTTTCTCCATGCATGACCCTTACACTCTGACAGATGGCATTAAGTCATGGTTCCTCTGCTTCCTTATGTACCATATGCAGTCACCATAGCAAAAGCAAGGCAAAGGTAGCAGGAGTTTATTTCCTTATTCCCCAGTGGTTTATCTAGCCATATCTCAGGAATTCAGCTGGGAGGGACATGACGTCTGGTGTACCCTGAATTGGATGGCTTGCAAGAAGCAGCTCTTTGTAAGGTGGTGAATGGGAAAGGGCTCTGCAAAAGCCTGCTTTGAAACAGGCTGCAACATTCCCACCAGGTCCACATCAGGGTGCTGCTGTCTGGCCATTCAGCCTTCAAAGCCAATAGGATACACACAGTTAAAATTAAAAGAACAGAGATGGAAAAAACATTCCTAGCTTTCATAGTGTCCCAAAACCAAATCTCCTGCCTGCACAGTACTTGGTGATCTGCATACCATATGGGTGCAGAAGACTAAATCCCTATCTAGCAGCCAAAACGGTAGTACCAACACATCTGCACTTGCTCTGTCTCTGTGATCCCTGTCTTTGCACAACTTTCCTCCATCCTATAACACCAGGCAGGCAGCACTTTGCATCCCATGGTGCAGCCGCTGCCCCAAGTGGAAATATCTCCCCAGCTTTGGCTTTCTTGTCCACACAAAGCCCCTCGTGCCCTGAGTCATCTCTGCCACCGAAAGGCAGCCCAGCCAAGTGGAAGTCCCTTTGGGGCTGTGCTGGAAGCTTGTCTTTTCCAAATACGTCGAAAACAGAAGGCCAGGGCTGGATGCAGGTTTGCTGAGATCAGGGCTATTCTGGTGCAGACAGGCTATGTGCTGCTGATAGGACTAATGAGCCAGGCTGCTCATCCGTTGCAATTAGAAACAACACTACGACTATTTTGGTGCCATTTCTCTGCAGAGAACTCAAAACAGCTTATCAGCCCCTTCTGTATCTCCATGTAATCATGGCTTTGTTAAAGACAGGACAGTAAACTGACATATGTATGCACTGCTCTTCATTTAGAACCACAGTACAGAGGACCATTTGCTAATGCTCATACAGCAGTAGAAAGGGGTTTAGCGAATGGCACTTAATAAGACTTCAGTGTTTTCAGTGTATATAGGACACCTGGACACAATAAGGGTCTGATTTGCTCCAGCTACAAGGAGAAGAGCCTCAGCACCTGAAGCAAATCATCACATTTATCAGCAACTAGCTGAAGCTTTAAGAAATGGTTTTGTGACATTGGTAAAGCAAGAGAAGTTCTAGCTCCTGGGCTATGTTACTCACTCTAGTGCACAACCATGGACATCCCTCTCATCTGCTGCAGCTATAAAATGGGATGGACAACACCCATGTAAAGGATGAGTCTTGCCTCCTCCTTCCACGGTGTCATTTACAAGTGCAGGTGACACACAGTGGCAGAGAGAACTCCCGGAGAAGCCCAATCCTGTCTTATAGCCAACATACTATGTTTCATATAGATCTTATAGAGCTGTAAACATTTTATCTGCCTAGATTCCCTGACATAGGTTCCATATCTGTGATTGTGTACCAAATCCTTGATATGCAATAAAGCAGCTGGAACACAGCTGGACTCCACACCACGACCTGCTGGTCACTGCAGCCCTCACCACTCCAGGATCACAGCTGAAAACCAAGGAGGGTTTGGAGAAAGAGCACAAACTGTTCACATGCTCCTCGGCAGCTGTTTGCATCCCCCTGGAAACAAATCCCTACAAACTGCTATTGGTGGCTGTGAGAGTTTGGTCTCAGGAGCTGAAGTATTACAAGACAGAGCAAAGCAATGTAAGGCAGATGCACAGCACTGCATTGGACATGGATACCTTGAGAAAAGCTTTCAGATGGATGCTAGCAAGGCAAAGCTTTGTCAGACCTTGTTCAGACCTCTGAAAACCCAAACAGCTGCAGGCAAGCTCCTCACCCAGCTGCCAGTCTCTCATGGTTTTCACATCAGCATCCTCTTCCATCACCCCAACGGATTTAACAAACAACAAACATGCTCTCGCAGAAGCTGCTGCTTATGCCTCTGGCTACATGTTTTGTGTCTGTACATGACCAGGACCAGAAACATCTTTCAAATCCAGTGTCTCTCTATTCAGAGCCCACAAACTTCTGTCCATCCTTATAGCAACTTACTACTCTGCTCTACAATGTGATCTTCTTTAAACGCTCCACTGGTGCCTGCCAGAAGTGCAACTTGATATGAAAATCCCAAGTGCCAGACAGCTCCTTCATCTCTCCCTGACAAATAAATCATCATGATAAATCCAGGCTCTCCAGTGTCACCTCTTATATATAGACGATCAAAGGAGCTAAGGTACAGAACTGCGAAGACAAGGCATATGAGTCAGATTACACTTAACCTCTGGTTTAGTGCTTTTATCTATCAGAACTTGTTTGTTACATGTTTTCACTTTACTCCCCGATTCATGTTAGGGTTTTTTAAGTGTTTCCGCACTGCGCTGAAGTCTCCCCTCCCAGATACAATAGTCCTTATCCCATGGAATAAGATTTCAGGTTATTTTTCCTTGTCACTTAGACAAACCCAGACCTGAGGCAGGAGCTCACAGGCTCACTACTAATGAACTCACACCAGAGCTGAACAAACAGGCATCTCACGGTGGATGATTTAAGCCAGACTGTATCCAGCCAAACTCAGCATGAGCTCAGATAGCTTCTGAGGCAAGGGACCACATCTCTGCATACTCCAGGATACCGGCTCCATAAAGACACTAAGAATAGATCAGCCTCTGAATCAGCAGCAGCATTTCTGGCTGCACACTGGGCAAGTCCTGGTGCACCAGCCTCCCACCCTGGGCAGTACCAACCACACACCCAAGTGCTACCCACAGGTGAATGCAATACCCAACTTGTCATCCCAGCAGCATCCCTCATTTCTAGAACAAGGTGGTTGCAACCTTGCAAGCAGGAACCACTGCAGGAGAAGGTCTTGGGGTCTGGCCTACTTAGGAGAGATGCTGCCTGGATAATACCTGAATCAAACCAGGAGCTCATCAGAGTCACTGAAAACATTCATCCCACTGGAGTACACCTTGAAGATGACTGGGTTTAAATTGCTTTTCTCTAGTGTAAGGAAGAGCAGGGTTGGCAAAGATGCAGAAGACAGCTAAAGCAAGACAAGGAAGGAGCCTACTCCTCCATCTCCTGCTCTACTGGGACAAGAGTCTAGTAGACTGGAGATAGATAGCAGAAGAAACACCTCAATAAAAGCAGCACCTGATTGAGCAGGGATTAACATTGCACGCAGCAATGGGAGGATGCTGGGGGCTGGCAGTTCCCAGGACTACTTCTGGGAACACCTCCCTTTGCCGCATGCTCAGGGAGAAAACCCATGGCTTTAATCATCAGCTACTGCTGTCAGGCTGTGCTCAAACCACTCGAAACCTGCGCACCACTAACCTCCCCTGCACTACCTACAGGAGCAGCAGGCAAACGTGCCACAGGAAAGCAGATACCTGCCAATGAGACAGACATCAGCTACTTGTCATCTTTGATTACCTCCTTAATTCAGCCGAGAGACGGCATGCTTTATTTTTGTCCTCCCTACTGAATCAGCATCTCCAGTTCCCAGAGGCTTCCCTGCTGCTGGGAGCCAGCCCCACCATGGGCTGAGGGGGACCTGAGGCCAAAACGCTCCCACAAGTGTGCTCAGCACTTTCCCACACCCCCTGTGGCTCCTACCTCAGCCTCACCAGCTCCTGTGTGTGCTTTTGAACACATCTCCCTACCACAAGTCGGTGGCGGATCTTGCGACCATAAGGTAATAACACACTTCCTACATGATTGCTTCATCTTGAAACACTCCTGGCCTGTATCTGTCAAGCAGGTAGAGAAGGGACCTTTGATTCATGTTTCCCTGAAGGATGTCAGCACATTTGTGAAAGGCAAAGTCATAGGAAACCTCAGAAAATCAACTGACTTGACAAAAGAGGGGATTTGGTTCAATCCCTGGTGTGACCCAGAAGAATAAAGTGTATGTGATACTGAGCACAAAAAGTTAAACAATCTCTTGATCTGGAAGTCCAACATTAAAACTGAGCTAGCCTGCAAGATCAATGAATTGAACAGTTTTAGCTTTAACAGATTTACAGCGAGCATTAACACTCTTGCACACTGATAGTTCACCAATTGGTTGAGGACCCAGTTTGTGAAGAGAAGGAAATTCCCAGCCAGAAGCAATACTTGCTCCAAACACCCTGACATGCTTTGCCAGCCGCATCTTGGGGACCTGCTCACAAGACCCAGGTCTTGATGGAGATGCTGTCAGAAATAAGCACTCATGGTCTGCTCCAAGCTCCCAAAGGGGACAAGTGGAAAACAAGTTATGAGGTAATCCATTCTCCAGAACTGTACCTATTGCAGCACAACTTGCACACAATGCTGACACTGAGTGGGGAAAAAGCAGGTCCTGTCCACGCTGTCACCCATCAAGGGCTATGGAATGATCTTTCCAGTCTGAGCTTTGATTTAACAGTGCCTCATCTTGGAGAGGCTGGGAATGTACTGCAACCAGAAGTAAGTGCAAGAGATCAATGACAAAGCCTCAATTCTGACCTTAAAATCAGAAACAACCTTTCTGCAGGTTTCTGTGGCAAAGCAACACTGCTGGCTGCTTAAACTCCTTCACAACTGTGGCCCCCACCCTTTCAGCCTCACTTCCTCCTAGAAATGAGGACAAATCTGGTTTTCCCTGACTAGGATATTGATGCTCAGACAGGAGCTTTCTGCTGATACACAGCCACATACTTGCAGCACATTGTTATCAGGTACCCAACAAGGGGGCATCCCCAACACATATGTACACAAACAGGACTCCCAGGTCTCATACAGACCCCAACTGAATTTCCCCTGCCCTCAGACATAAAGATGTCAAGCAATCAATCACTAATTTCAGTGAATTCTGTCTCAATAAAAGCATCGCCTTCAGCGGGACATAACCCTCCTGAGCAACTCTCCTCCAGCCCAGCTCCAGTCCCTCCAAGGGAACAGGTCTGCACAAAGGAAGGTTTCATCCAGCCCACCTCTGCTACTGACAGACCCACAGCAAACTCCACTCACTCACACCCTCCCATTTCCATGCTCCATCACCTCCAAATTCATCACGCTGGAGAACAAAACCAGGCACCACTTCTCACCATGACAAGCACAAATGCTGATGGCTTCTGCAGCAGGGAGCAAGGCTTCCAAGCTCCCTGTCTAAGCTTGTGCTCAGCTCATCAGTGCTGCTCAGCCCTACCAAGGCAAACACATCAGATTCTCCCCTACTGGTAACTTACTCAAGGCTACAAGGGTTTTACTTCGGCTTAAATAAGAGCCAAACACAAGAATTTACATGGCTGTGAACTTGATCCTGATCCAAGGCAGCGTGTAGTGGCTGAGGCTGAAAAAGAGGACTCTCTGAGTCACATTGGTGTGGCAGTTCCTTACTCCTGCTGGAGATGTTCACATCAGGCCATTTAGCACAGGAACAAGAAAACAGTAATAACAGGGAAAACTGATTTTAAATCAAGTCCTCCTTTGTGCTTAGGAATAACCCATTTTCCTGGTAGAGCTTATGGCCATCAACATAGGCTGCAAAGATCAACTTTTCATCCATCCCTCAGCCCTGCTGCAGCTACTTTTACTTCTCTAGCAAGAAACAAAGAGGTTTTCTAACCTCCTCAAACAACTTGCACCTGCAGTTCATGGGGAGCAGCTGAAAGAAGTTGGGTCCTAATGAAAGTAAAGGGGGAAAGAGAAAAAGACTCTTTGCTAAGGGACATCATCCTTCCTCCTGGAACACCAAGGCTCCCAAACAGAACTTCCCTGTCCAGCCACTCAGCCCCAGGAGCGGTCATAGCCCACGAGGTTTTGCCACCAGGCACCATGCTGCCAAGTGGATCTCAACAAAAGGACCGACACTGATTGTATTGAAAAGCAATTAAAAAAATCAATTCCAGTAGAAAAATAATTTAATAAAGGGATAAGTTTCAAGAAAATATCTGTATAGTAACAACGCTTTAAGTAAAATGTTCACAAAAATATACATGTCTAGTGTGATCATACATAAGTTTTCCGACAAGTCCTGTTTTAAACGTGGTTTGTCCATCTAAGTTTCCATCCAGGAAAAACCTTCACCGCTACCAGATTTCCTGGGATATATCAGTTTGCACAAACAGAGTGATACGAGAAATGCTTTCTAAGTGACTTTAGGCTCACACAAATAAACTTTAGAGTTGGTAACAGTCCAGAAGAGATCAGGTTATACCATACCATGAAAATAAAGTAACTCCAAGGAAAACAAAAGTCAGGTGCCTCAGGGGCACTCTCAGGCAGAAACATCAGCCCTACAATATGCACCACACAACATCGACACAGCTGGAAAAGGAGGGGGATGAAGGAAAGATGGGCAAGAGAAAGGGGAAAATCCCAGGACAGGGAATCATGGAACTGCTAGAGGAGGGGGCTATAGAGAGGCCAGGGAAAAGTACACACGACCAACGGATTTCTAGAAACCAGACAATGTTGTAACAGAAGATAAGCTAACTGCAGGAATATGAACAGGAATCGGTGGAGAAAGTTTATTTCTTATTTTTCCAAATGGCTACTGAGCTGTAGAAATAACACATCTGTCCCAAAGTCCCTCACCAATAGTGCTAATTCAGCTGAACAGCTCCAAAATTGATGCACTTCCAGGAAAGAAAAATCCAGTTACAGAAAATTAAGGATGCAGGAGTACAGGAGGAAATAAAGAGAACACATTCCACCAGCAGAGGACAAGAACAAAACAGGGAAGAGGAGATGCCAAACAAGAGATGCCAGTTCTGTCAAAGGGAGATGTACACTGCAACAAAAAATACAACAGAACAAAAGTCCATCCCATGGAAAGAAAATGGAAAACTGCTAAAGAAATGAAAAGACACACATTTTCCAAAAGATTTTTTTTGTTTTATAATCAAATCTTGGGGTTTTTTTTACACAGACAACTGAAACACACCAATATTTTGTGCGAAAAATAGTTTTAAATAAACTTTGCTCGTTCTTTGTACATTCCGATATACATATGTAACAAGGTTTATGGCACTGTAACCAGGATCAAAATCATATAAAGGAACGAAATAATTGCTCTCATTTATCCTTTCTGAACCAAGCTGCTGCCATTGCACTGGTAGACTTCAAAAATTATTAGTAGGCAGCCAACAGTATCTGGTTTGAACACTCAAAACAAACCCCAAATTATTATTGCACAAGAAGCCAGTGAAGGCATATGGCATAGGATGATCAAAGTCCCCTTACTGTTAAAACCTTACACCCCAAAATAGAAAAATAGAACTGGAACATGAAACACGCCAAATAACCTTCTCTTTATTTTGTCTTTAGGTTGAGTCAGGAGTGTGAAAAGTGCCTTGCAGACTTTTGAAGCTGCTCCAATTGCCTTTGCATCGGTGAGCATTTTGCTAGGTTATCTTTAGCAAAGCCTTTGCAGAACGAAGGCCCTTCTGTCTCAGGGAGGGGTTTTATTTCTGCTTTGTTTTGGCTGTTTATGTTTCGTCTTTAACTTAGGTTTCTTCAGTCTATGAACCTGCACAGACTACTTAGCCATAAACTCTACAAGTAGCTGGAGAGGAGGGAAAAATAAAAAGGGGGGGTGGGGGAAAGCCCAGTATTTCTTCTTCATCTTGTTTTGAGTTTAAAAAGTACTCTTTTTGCTCCAAAACCTCCCTGCTCTGCCAGCATCTGGGAAGGAAATCACAACAGCATCCCAAACACGGCAAAGTTCTTGGATCTTTTAAAAACCTTTCCTTACAAAAAAAAGGTTTTTATTCACAAAAAGTTTGCCACAAAACCCCCCTTTGAAAGCTAAAGAGAAAAACCCACCTCCCACCCATCACTGCCCCAAATCAGGTGAAGAATAGGTTAAGCCCCTTCCTTGACCGCATCCTCGCCGTCACACCACGGTCTCTACGCCGATCAGCTTTGGTGTGAGGATGCGTGGTGTAACACCGTTGTTTAGGTCTTCTTCAAACTCCAGTAACTGCCCCATAAAGTTAAGGTTTGGGGAAATGATTGGTCGTTTGCCTTTCACAAACTTATAGGCATCCGTCATGGTCATGCGTGTGTGCTTCATTAAGTACGCGATAACAATGGTGGCAGAGCGGGAGACACCGGCCTGGCAGTGGATGAGGAGACCTTTTCCACACTGATGAGCTTCCTCTGGAAATAGGAAAGACAGGAGAAAGTAAGATTTCTGCCAGCTTCTAAGTGAGGAAAAAGCTCAATGCAATTAAGAGTAACTTAATGTGAAAAGTCCCTGTATTTATCTGATTACAAGCACAGCACTGTCCCATTGCCCTCCAGTCCATCTTCCTCTGAGGCTTCAGAGTTACTGCACATGAAACACCGGAAGTCCTCACGTTCCCTTTTATCTCTTTATTAGGCAAACTGCACATTGAGAGACACTGCTGAGCTGACAGGGAGCATGAGCAGCTCAACACAGGTCATACGATGCGTTGGGTCAGGCTCAATCTCCACCTCTGTTACTTGCATGCTATCTTTTCAAAAACCAGGTATTTTCAAGATTCCATTCCTAACAATACCTGTTTCAAAGCCCTATTGTTCTTTGAGCCTTTTGCAAAGCTATTCTTGAAGCAGCTTCAGTGGGGCACTCTGCTGTGGTGTCTCTGCAAAAGCAGGAGCTGGCTACACATAATCACGCAATTCACCATGACACATCACTTAGAGGGATGCAACCTGGGCAGGATTAGGGAGGACAGAGCCCCTGGAACCATGTGCTAATAGAACACAAGAAGGAGGAGAGTTACTACCACACCATCCTCATCTTCCACAGCTTGCTTTTGGTATCTCCCACAGGAGATAAAACTCTCAGGATGTGACACTTAAATCTATTTGTTTTGTTTTGTTTTAATCTGCAGGAGAAGCATGAATTTAGTTTGCAAGTTCTGGCATGAATCCAGCCCCACCAAGAGTATGGTTCATCCTGAACCCCATACATTCAACCTGTATTGTGAAAGCATAAATGAAGCCAACTTCCCTCTAGAGAGTTCTGCCAGTTACTATCTCAGAAAGCTGAAGCTCTGTAACGCATTTTGACATGCTTTCCTAAAGAGTTTTTGATGATTTCACTTCCTATGGCTTTAGTTTGAGCTAAACTTGGGTTTGGTTGTGGTTGTTTCAAGACATATTTAAAGAAACATAGGCCAAGGATGTGCTGTTTAAACATTTCCAAATCTTCTCAAATGCAATTTAAAGCCTACCCTGAGGAAGGGAAAGCTTTGAGTAGTTACTTCCCCAGCTGGCTCAATTTGCTATGGAAGAAAACCCTCAATGGAGAAATATTTGTTTATTAAAAACACAGACAGACCCTCAAGCTGTAATTATTAAAATGGAAAGTAAAATGGGTTTTGAAACACTTTCCAAACCTTTACAGAGCAAGGCTGCTTTCTCTGCCCTTGATAAGGTCATAAGCCAAACACTATCTTCTAGTGGTTTCAAGAGCTCTAATCCTGCAGTTCACAGGACCCCAAAAGGACCTCAACAGAGCTTTAGAGTTTCTTTATGTAAGCTTAGCCTATTGCATTTCCCCATCTTGTTGAATTCAAAGTTTAAGGTTTTACTGGGTTTCTTTACCCAGCTTTTCTTCCCAAAGGATCAAAGCGAGGTTCCCTCTACCCTGCCCTCAGAGAGGGCTTCTCTTCATTCAAAAAGGGGTGTTCACCTTCCCATGCACATAGCAATCAGCAGTTTGGAGAGCTGACAGCACTACTGGTAGAGTCAGGGTTGTGCTAGGAACACTAGGAAGATTCGGTTTTATGTAGAGATGCTTTGGTCCTCTACACTATAGAGGACAAGCCCAAGGGCTCCTGGTAGAAGCTCTCAGTGGTAAGACTCAAGCTTTAGTGCTGCACTCCGTCTGAGCTGCCGTGTCAGGAATGATTTGCCTTGTCACCTTCACTGAAGTAGTATGGCTACAGACTGTGTGCATCGGCACACAATGACCCCCTGCCAACCCAAACACAGACAGAAATGTGGCAAGCTGTCTGCTTGAGACCAGAGAGCCCATGCCAAGGCATATGGCAGGGGCAGATGGGCTCAGAAGAATATGCTGAGGTTGGACATCTTGCCCTGGGACCTAGTCCCACAGCTGGGGCACAATCCTTGCTGAGCCCAACAGCATAAGCAGGCTTGAGTTTCAGGAGCACTGTACCCACATGCTGACTCAAGTGCCATAAACACAGGGCAAGGAGGAAGACAGCTCTGCACCCACTTCAGCATGGGGTCAGCTAAGGACCTAAGCACAAAAGCACACTTCCTTAGTTTAGTCCTCCACCATCAAGCCTGAAGTATTGGTAAAGAGGTTAGTGAAGCCTCAGCACAAGGAAATAAAATTATGCATCAGTGCATATATGTGCCCCCAGCTCATATATTTCAGAAAACCTCCCAGGACACATACTTGTGCCGGGGAAGCACAAGTGGACATTGATTATACTGCAAAAGCTGTGCCCATAAAGACATATAGAGGGGTAAGGGAAGGTCCCCAAAAGCCTTCAGTATCACGAGCTGATGTCCTCACTGACCAGCCCTGCTCAAAGAGGCCACCTGGCTTTAGCCTAGATGACCGACCAGAGATGAATGAACCCCTCAAGTTGGCAAGGGTTGTGTTGGGTGGATCGCAGTGAGGTTCAGAGCAACACAGGTAACGCTGCAGGGTCATTTCTTCAGCAACCTCCCCAGTTTGCTGTGGACTCATGAGTTCTGTGGTGAACTCTCTCACAGAGCCTAAACAGTTTAGGGGTTTATTAACACAAGTTTTCATCACAATCCACTCAACACACACACTCTGAAGTTATAAATATAATGGCAGAACAAGTGAAGTGTGAAAGTTCGTCAGTTTTTTCATGCAATTAAGTTAGGAAAGACTCAGCCATCATTAAGAATAGTTACTATGAAAAACTGGCTGGAAGCCACTGCTGGAACTAGGAATGCAAAGGAATCAAGAAAAGGGGATGATAAATGTGTTGGTTTTCTGGTGTTCCTTGCATTTGGCAGCCTGGAGGCAGGCATCACTATTGATGATATACCCCCAGCCTACTTAACTGGATATGCCAGAGATAAGAAGGAGAAACACAAGGCACTGCTCAGCATTTCTGACTACCTAAACAAAAGCAAATCTGGCCTCACAGAGCCTTCAGGGTAGTCAGCAAAGCATGAAATTCTCTCTAGATCCTTACAACAGGTAAAAAAAGAAACCACCAAGAGTATTTCCAGTGAAGGGTAATTACCAATGAACTCGAAAGCCTCTTCAAAATACTGCCTGAGATTCTGCTTGTTGCTGTCAGTGGCCGGGAGCCGCTTGTAGTTGAACATGCCTTTCTCATAGTGGTACAGGGGCAGGTGGGTGGTCACATTGATTACGTAGCCGATGTTCATCCTCTGCATCTTCTCCAAGTCCTGAGCATCGTGCTCGTTTCCGAGGAAGAGGAAGGGCAGGATGGGGGTGAGCTCAGCGTTCTCGATGTCCGGTGTGGTGGGGATGGACTGAGGTAGCGTGGGGGGCACGGCGGATGCACCGACCCCGCCTCCCCCCTCCGGGCACTCTTGGAGCTGGAGGGAGTTATCGCAGAGGTTTTCATGGTTCTGCCTGAAACCGCTGAGTCCTCCTGGGGAGAGAGACCAAGCAGATACGTTGGTTACACACCCGAGGTCAGCAGCACTTTGGAAACACCTTTCTTCAGAGCAAAGGACTGGAGCTGGCACTATTGTCCCTACCACCACTGTCATGGTGACTGCTCAGAGCATGGCTGCCAGCAATAAGGGTGCCATGAATCAATGGCACACATTGTCCTCCCCACCATGAGGCTGATGATGCCAAGGAAGAGGCAAACACACCTTTGTGCAGCATCAGACAGGACCTGGGGGAATGGTTTTAAGCTGACAGAAGGGGAGACTTAGGTTAGACAGAGGTTGAGATTTAGGTTAAGGACTCTTCATCAGGGACTGTAGTGATAGGACAAGGAGTGATGGGCTTAAATTGAAACAAGGGAAGTTCAGGTCAGATATAAGGAAGAAATTCTTCACTGTGAGGGTGGTGAGGCACTGGCACAGGTTGTCCAAAGAAGTTGTGAATGCTCCATTCCTGGCAGTGTTCAAGGCCAGGCTGGACAGAGCCTTGGGTGACATGGTTTAGTGTGTGGTGTCCCTGCCCATGGCAGGGGGTTGGAACTGGATGAGCTTAAGGTCCTTTCCAACCCGAACTATTCTACGACTCTACAATCAGTGTGCTGAGGCTGCCCCACCTACAAGCCTGTGGGAGAGGTAGGGGACAGGACAAAAGGCATTTTCCAAGAAGGAAATAATCAAACCCACAAGCAAACAGGCTAGCATCACACCAAAGCAGCACAATGAGCCAGCTGGGACAGGCTTTTAGCTTTCCCTGTCCATAGCAGACCTGCCTACCAGAAGCAGCCCTGCAGGGCGTTCCCAAAGGGGGGTGGAACTAGATGATCTTAAGGTCCTTTACAACCCAAAACCACCCTATGATTCTGTGATAGGTGGGCACAGCTCACACCAGCATTGCTCCGGGGAACAGCACATAAGCATTTGTGCAGGAGAACAAAAGAAAACCTCTTCTCCTAACCCAACAGGACCTGAGGTGCTCACTTCACATGTGGCAAACAGCTCTCCTTTTTCTGCTCTGGTTGCCTGAAAATATCTAGCAAGAGTTATTTTTAGGACATTAATATGGATTGGGAAATGGATCTGAGCGGTAAGGGAGAAATCGCTTTACTCGTTTGGCTCGTGCTTCCCTGGCTCTATTGCACATCTTGCTGTCTTTTTTAAGCAGTACTTCACCCGCCTTCCTTTTGCCAGCTCGGCAGAGCTGGAACACCAGGACCAGACCTTCTTTCTACACCTCATTCTGCAATTACATCAGGCTCCCCACCTGCCCGGTTCCCATAGCGATGGCACAGAGCACACAATGACATCAGCTGGCATGACATCAGCTCTTTGAGCACAAACAATACAAGAAGAATTACTCTGTGTAAGGCCTTTTTGGTAGGAGGAGAGTTCCTGGGAGCCGCTGATGTAATG
Source organism: Psittacus erithacus (assembly GCA_009867235.2). NCBI lineage: Eukaryota > Metazoa > Chordata > Aves > Psittaciformes > Psittacidae > Psittacus > Psittacus erithacus. The sequence goes on along the minus strand of WYDI02022493.1, from coordinate 45,168 downwards.
CTAACAGGTGGCTCCTCCATCAAAAAAAGGCAGAAAGAGGAGAAATGCAGTGATATATCCAGCCCCCCTCCCTCCTCGCCCACAAAAGTGCACATTTCTGCTGTACCAGGATACCTGGGAGTCCTGCACCGCATCGGGATGGGCCAAGTGTTCAGACTGAATTGCACTTTGTTAAATGCAAGCCAAGAAAACACAACCCAGGAGGGGGGAGAGCTATGCTGAAGTTACTCGAAAGAGCTACACTAGCCAAAATAAATGTGAATGTCACCATCCCAATGTTATTTTAAAGTAAATAAATAAAGAAAGGATTATTTGTCTTTTCCAGGCTCCTTCACAGTGATTCTGCAAAGGAATATTTTAAAACAGAGCAAGACTTGCTGTCTCAAGGACTCCGACTCAGACATAGCAAAAGGCTTTGATGTCTATGTTTTGAGTGCTGCATCTCACTGTGGCCACACACCTGCCCATAAGGTGGGCATCTCGGTGCTCTGTGCAGTACCCAATGGGCACCAGGCACTCAGGCTAAGTTACAACCAAGCCCCTCTAACACTGCTGTTCTTCACATGCTCCTTGCAACTCACTTTCCCAGAAATCCTTGAATTGTCCACAAAATGCAGAGTACTTCTCCCACCTCGAAAGCATGCTTGTCTTCAGCTGTTCCTGCTGTTTACAAGACACAGAGCAAACAGATCTGCTTTAATGATCTCTACTTACAAAGTTGTTGTTACAACAGGGGAGCAGGACAGACAGAAGAGCAAGGATGAGAATCTGAGCTCAACTGCCAACTACACCAAACATCTTTGATAGGGTCTGAAAAGTCTTCTTAGTCCGCTCAAGAAAACAAACAAGTCTATGGTCCCCAAGCTGAAGATGTCTGAGGTCTCATCCAAACCGACAGCACCAGCCTAGAGTCTGGGCTAAACACTGAACCTAACCCACATTCTCATTCTTCTGCATGTGCAAGCAATCCATTCCACTTAAATACTGTGCTTTCAACAATAACCAGAGCATGACAGGATTCCCAAAAAAACCCTGAAAAATAAGTTGTTTTAGTGAAACCAGAGACAATACTCACTTTCCACCTCTTCAGCAGCCTTCTAGGAGTAAGTGGCCAGAGGCAGAGATAGAATCCCGCTGGTTCATCACTCAGGTGTGGGCACGCTAGTGGTGTAGCAGACACCATCCTGTTTCACCAGCTGCCTTGTAAGATACAACAGAGCTAGGGCATCCAGAGCAAGCTCTTTCCTCACCACCTATGTCCTTCCCTTCAGGGCCTCTGCCTGCCCTCTTGGCCAGAAGACACCATTACTCCTGCTACCAACACTTCCCCAGTCTGAGCTTTGGTCCAGTATATGAGAACAGGAAGGAGAGGATAAGAGATCATTACATCATGCAGAGTTAGTTCAAGCATTATGCCTCTGGAACAACACATTACTGGGTAGATGATTGCTAACCTGAGCCAGCTCAGACACATGAGAAAGGGAGGACCGGACAAGAATACTGGTACCCAGTGAGAGGATGCAGCAAGGAAGTCACAAGTAAGCTCAACTCTAAAGCCAACAGCAGGATCTTAGCTTGGACCTGAACTGCCATACGAGTCATGCAGGTCCCAAACCAGGATCCAGATATCTCATGACTGCCATTCACTTAATCCACTCTCGCCATGCTCACCACACACGACCTTTGCTCCTAGCTGTAAATACAGGGTACAGGGTATTCAAGTGCATGTGTACTCCCTTGTCAAGTACCTCCTATTTCAGCATTTAAAAGTCTTCATGCAGTGGAGGAGAGGAGGTGGGAGGGAAGAGGCTGTACCTGGAGAAGAGGCCAACACATAGCTACTGCAAGCCTGGTCTAAGAGTCAATTCATTGAACTCAACAAGGACCAAAATATGTCACTGCTATTGACAGCAATTCCAGATCACAAGGAAGCTCAAGACAGACATTGAGTTGCTGGAGTGGGTCCACAGAAGGGCAACAAAGCTGGTGAAGGGCATGGAGCACAAGCGTGAGGAACGGCTGAGGGACATAGGGACCCCTAGTGACACAGTTTAGTGGCGGACCTGGCAGTGCTGGGGTAGATGTTGGGCTTGATAATCTTAAAGGTGCTTTCCCACCCAGTTGATTTTATGATGCAGACTCCACTCTGTTGTAACAGAAGCTGTTTCATGGTTGAAGTTGCTCAAGCCTTCCCAAACCAGGGACATGAAAGAAGCATTACAGGGATCTGTAACAGTGAGTGTGTAACAGCATAGTCTGGCAAAAGCCTCTAACTTACACAGAAGTAAGCTGCACTTTAAAAGCAGCTTTTCAGCTGCTATTTGCATCTACAAGTTTTGAGGTTTTGGGCAATCCAAAGCCTGCTGTTGCCTGCTGTTTTGGCAGGGCAGGATGCATCATACACAGGCAGGATAATCAGAGAGGCAATATAACATAGCCATCAGGAAAGACCATTAGCATACATAGCAGTATAGTTTGAGCAACAGCCATAAAGCCTAGATTCAGCTCTGTAGCCACCTTCAGTGATAGAACAATAGCCAGATAAGCTGCCAATGTCCACTTCTACAGAATGTCGTGCTTTAAACATTCCACACAGCTTTAATAATCAAAGAACAGCAAAAAGGCTGATGGCCAGGCCACTTTGACACAGCCCACACATGGATGCAGGTTAACATCAAATGCTTTTGTGCACACTCTGCTCCAAGAGAGCTGCTGGGCAGGCTTTCAAGTGGAGGCTGAACTTACTCAAATCCTAATGAAGATGGACATGCAAGGATGCCCAGCAGTCTGGGGAACTCAAGGTATTTGTTCCATAAGGAAATGATTCAATGAAGCAGGACACTTCATGCAGCAGATGGCTTTGCCTATGTAGCAAAACACAACAGAAGACCGAGAGCTCTTGCTCACCACTGATGTGAAACAGATATTTTTCAGTTATCACTGCATGACATCTTCTAGCATCCTGCCCTGCCAAAACAGCAAGTGACTTCAGATTGTCCAAGACCTCAAAACTTGTAGGAAGTTTCAAGTCAGTACTGAACATGCTCCAGCTATTCACACTTGTTCGTTCAAGCTCTTTGCAGCCATCTGCCCATAAATATCTCTCTTAATGCTCCTCAAAATCCCCCACTGAACAGCACCCAGGCAGCAGCTGGGCACAGATCTCCCAGCTCCAAAGCCACCCAGGAGCCCAGGGCTCACATCAGTGCTACAAGGCCAGGTGAGCAGATGAACAGGAGCCAAAGCAGCTCTGAACAAATAGAACACGACAAACAGCATGGTGTTTGCACAAAAAACCATGCCAAACATGGTGTCTGTCATCTGCCGTCAGAAAGAGGGCAAACAGAATGCAGAACTGATACAAAAAGTATGACAGGAAGTAGGCAACCAGCTTTTACAAGGGACCATGACCTTGCGATGGAAACAGTCATCTTTGAACAAAGCTTACCTACACAGGTATTATACAAGTGGAGGTTTTTTGTTGGTTGGGGTTTTTGTTGTGATTTGTTTCCTTGTTTTTAATAGAAGATTGAGAATTACAGTACAAGGAGTACAGTACCACCTGCCTCTCCTCTGTATCTCCTTTGGGACCTCTTTCAACCATCACTGCTGCTCTGTGGCGGTGTGACTATAAGCAAATAGGATCTGGGTTTACGGTATGTTTTGGTAGATCTGCAATATGTTTCCCACCTGGAAACAGGCTCTAACCCCACAATAAAAGGAGTAAGTGACCTTGCTCCCCCCTGTGAGAGTGCTCTAGAGAGGCAGTTACCACGCAACACCCTAACCATAAAGCAATACCTTTGCATTACCTCATCGGCATGGCCACGCTTTGTTCTGAGCGCAGCAGGTACTGGGTGTTCCCACTACAATTGCAAACAGGAACATATTTTTAATACACGACAGGCTGCAGATGTGGGATCCACATTTAGACAGAACACATGGTCCCGGGAGACAAACAGACCTTTTATACCGCTTTCAAAGCTGTCCAGGCGGATTTCTGGATCCACTCATCCTCGATTACAATACCACAAAGCCAGCTGGAACAAAATAAAACCAACACACACATGCACATGCGCAGCAAGAGCAGAAATTGCAGGATGCCGTGAAGCATCAGCAGAAGACAAGTTTGGTCTGTAACTTCCCCTCCTCTTGCACTGCTGGGCTCTCACAGGGGGAGCAGCAGAGAATTCTGGCCACCAAAAGTTTCACTCAGGAAAAGCAAAGTGTTAAAAGACCCATTCAACATGAACCCTGTCAGTACCAACAACAAACTGAGCCCCTAAGGCTGTGTTTGAGTGTTTAAGGTCGACATGTTACAGTGAGCATTTGGGGCGCAGGACGGAGTTATCAGACAATTGGTGCATATCTGTTTAAGATGACGCTTTGAATTTGTGCAAGTACAGCCTGTTCCTTTAAACCTGTGACCTCATTTATTTACATTACTGCAGAAAAGCACTGCCAGAAGCAACAGCTGATGACAGTCTCGTGTATTTTTCCACTAAGACAACAATTACACTGCTCCTGTGTTATTAATGAACAGATGACTTTGTGTCAAGTTGAGTCAAAGTGCAGGATGCCTCAAGATTAAGCAAACGTGACTCCAGCATGTAAAAATAGAGGCTAGGTACTGCCCACATGCTTTGCCCACCAAGGTGCTGTGCCTTCCCTTAGCCTGGCAGGACAATCCAGAGCCTGTAGGCACCCTCCTGCTGTGCCATTATCAGTGCCCAGAGATCCTGCTGCAGGGTGGCACACTGGTGCTGAGCCACCACTGCTTTAATGCCAGCACTTGGGCTGCTCCTATACTATGGGCAAGGCATGCAATGGAAAGTAGAACCCAGTGAGATGCACTTACCTCTGAGCACTCTGTTTGCTTAACTTTTTTAACTTACTGTCACATATTCCTCCCCTTTGGCTCGGGCTACAGTCTCCACCAGCTTCAGCAGGTAGGCAGCACTGCTTTCCTTGTGCTGACCTTCACACAGCAGGTTTATGGAGGGTTAGGCTGGGTGAGCTTACTTGGAGGCAATGACTTGTCCCTGGGTCACACACCTGTGGTTAGGAGTGCTTTCCCATGCAAGGTGAAGCAGTGAGCTCCAGCACAGAGATGCCACAAGGGACACTGCTCCCCTCCAATATGAGTAGGCTTGAAGCACCACCGCTTGCTTCCTTCCACCAAGGGAGAAGGAGCTGTACAGGCTGAAGCAGAATTCACCCAATATACACCAAATCCACTCCCAGGATATGGGACATCTACCCAGACTACCTCTTCGTACCACTGACCAACACAGCCATGTCTGCAGAAGTTTACAGCTTTGCACAACAAACCTTGTATCTCAGCCAAAACCAAATCAAAGACTCACTACCTTATCTCCAACAACACCAGATAACATGGAAAGAGTAAAAGCAGGAGAAAAGCACCTAATACTCCCTCTTGAGCAGGGGTAGGACTACAGGGTACTAGGCAGGGAGGGCATGGAGGCAGTGGGACTATACCCACACAGCACAAGGGACAAGACCACCTTTCAGCAAAGCACTTTCCCGCTGCTGTTGCTGGCACCATCTTCGCAGTGCACACTGAGGATCATTCTCTGTTCATCCTGAGGCATCAAAAGAAGAGATGCTCAAATTCCCTGAACAACCCAAGACAGTTTCTTTCCTTGTTCAAGTAGGGCTTTGCTTCCCACACCTCTTCTAAAGCAACGGGGCTAATCCAAGCTGCTCGCTGTAGGAGTGTTCCTGCTCTCCAAGGCAGATGTCCTTCTCACCACAGCTGCTGCTGAGCAGTGCTCAGGGCTTGCCCACGCTGCTGTAGGAAGCTCTGCATGGTTGAAAATATTGTATTTGGCCCATACAATGGGAAGCTGAGCTGAAGGGCAACTTCCTTCTGTCAGTAGAGGTGGGGACCTATCGGGCAACACTCACCCAGGTGACATCAGGAGTTGCTCCTTTGATTTCAAGGAAACTGTGGCTTGGTGGTTTTTGTTTGCTTGGATTTAAAACACGGGAAGGAGATTTATGAGAGGTTAAGCCCACAGCAGAAGGAAGCCCATCCCCTGCAGTACAAGGAGACCACAGTGACACCAGGACTGCTTTACACATTACCATTCCTGCTGCTAAAGAAATGGGGCAGAGGAAAGAAGGAACAAAAAAATATCCATCCTTCTACAACATAAGCCTCCATGTTTTCTTCAACAACCCATGTTCCCCCCATTTCCCGAGATCAAAGGCATAACTGAAAGTTTTTCTACTTCTATTGCTGCTAGCAAGTAAAACAGATCTCACTTCCTGGTTCTATGAACGTATTCCTCACCTGTCTGCAGGAGGTTTAAGGGACCCTGCACAGGGCTTCCTTCCCTGTTGCCCACACAGCATTCAGCATCAGCCTTGCCACAAAAGATTAAGCTTTAAACAAACATAAAGAAGTAAAAGTAAACATAGCTCACAAAGAACAGCTTCCACCTCGACACACTTAATCTAATCTAGGCTCTCCCTCTAATCAAGCTGCCAATGGCACTTCAAAAACAGGCAAAACCCTGCATTCTACAGAACGTGCAAGGTCAGGTTTTTTTCCATGTGGGAACTATCAAGGGAGCTTGGTTTGTACACAAATTCTGGCCTAGAGGAGTTACAAGCACATCCTTGACACAACTGCTTTGAGGTCCCTGCAGAAGTCAAGAGTGTGACGCCAAAGACGCAAAGTTTCCCCTCAGCACTGAGGCACGTGTCCATGCATTTGCATGCTGTTTCTAATGCCATCTCACCAGTGCTCACACCCCTTGTCGCAGTACATCTTCTCCCATTGGCCTTTACAGCCCCTTCCTCTGCCAGGCTGTGCTAGAGATGCTGGCTCTACATCAGCTTTCAACCCTTCGCTCTTCTTCCTCAGAGGACCACTGCATCATCCAAATTAGTTCCAATTAGAAACAAACAATAATTACTTTTTTTTTCTAAACCTGCCACTAAGGAACCCTTCCTGGGATTTATTTCTACTTTTGTGCCTTAAACTTAAGTTTTTCCTCAGATCCTAGGTTTTGGACCCATACAAATCATACACATTTCTTCCCTACTTTACTCACCAGTTTTCCCAAGAGATGCCACCACCTTCTGAACTACTCATCAGCCTGTCCAGAAGCTGCTGTGAATACTTCTGGACCACATCTGTGCGTTTGAGACAGCGGTTCTAGCCTGTAACTGGAAATTCCCCTATGCTGAGTCTGCCCATTTGAAAGGAAAGGAAAAATAACACCAAAAATATATTCACAGGAAAATAAAGCACACGTCAGCATCCTTCAGAGTGCTGCGTTATCACTGGAGGGCAAGTCAGGAAGGTCAAAGGAGAAGGCCCGCTCTCAGTTCTGGTACAAGGATTAAGCTATGTAATTAGGAACACAGCAACAAACCCCACATCGCAGACACACTGTGGTGACAATTCTGCAGCCACAGACAAGGACTGGACTTTGCCTTCCCTGGAGGGCAAGCCTTTACAGCACAAACTCAAAATTAGACACGTTACAACTTCTCATAGCAAAAGTATGCATTCCCATGGGGATGCAGGCTAACATGAAGTCCAATTAAATAATCACTGGAAATGTCAGCATAAGCCCTGAAGGAATACATACTTCTACTGTGAAATGCTCCCACTGGAAATCATATTAACGAAAAGGTCATCAAGAAATGCTACAGCTATGTATAAAGGAGCAGGGGAAGCGAGGGGGGAGGGAACAGAAACTATTTTAACGCTATAAAGATACCACAGATGGTCTTACACTGACAGAGAGCTACAGGTCTGCTTTCAGACAGAGGTAGAGCAGACCAGATTTGCCCAAGACACCAGTTTTGTTTTGTTTTTAAATCTATTCCCAGTTCTCTCCCTGCCTGTCGCCATGTGCATCCCTCAAGCAACTGGAGACAGCCAACAGCCAGTGAGGTGCAAAGGGCTTTGGCTCAGCACATCCAAGGAGGGAGGATGGTCCCAGTAGTGTGTCAGACATCTGTATCCTTGGATGTGTAGGAGTGGACGTTTCTGTTTAATTCACATGTTTCAGAGAACACTGACATTTTCATGGCTCAGCCATCCAGTTATTCACTTTACCCTTTTAAGGGCAATCTCTTCAGGACACATTACCATTGTTTCTGATAACAAAGAGCAGGCTGCTTTGCTTCTTCCCAGGATGAACACAGGCTCTTTCCCAGTCTAAACTGCTGCCTCTCCACATGAAAAACACCAGCAACATTTGCATTAATGTGAAAGGAAAACAGGGTGCTGATATACCACACCAGCGTTTGGGAGTCTCATCCATTCTTGATGGATCTAAACTTTGTAAAATGAAAAGTTCCTATCTTTTTGGCTAGAAATAATAATAGTATCTGGCTCTGATTTGACCCTTTCCAGCAAGGTATTTCAGAGTACATGAAGAAAACCCAGAGAAAATAAAGGGTGCTGCCTTGACATAACAGCAAATTACTGGAACTAGCATGGTGCCAGCCAACCCCCACTCTGACACAGACTTCAGGGCCAGCCCTGCCAGCGCTTAAATCACAATCCTAATGGCCAGGGAGGCAAGACCCTAAAAATCGCACAAGGCAAGAGAAAGTTGACCCACTTTGCACCCACATACTCCAGAGTCAAGTGAAGAAGGAGACACATTTACAGAATCCAGAGCTAAATAACAATCAAACAAGTAATCTGATCAGCCAGATTAAAAGCAGCCCAGGTCTCCTTGCCTCCACAGGCAAGTTAACATTAATGTTTCCCAGGAAGCATAAACGTCGTGTTACCTTTCAACAGCAATGCCATGCTGCTTTGCAGGACTAACACAAACACTTATGAACCTAAGATTAACCTCATGTTAAACGATCACATTAAATGGTTTTGTACCTAAAATATGCCAGCAAATTCTAAGTGGCAGTGAAAGGTTTGCTTTTAGTTTCCACCAAGGTGAACAGGCCCCCATTATTTTAGCAAAGACCGAGCAGAATTAGAGTCCATCACCAACACAGTACATGTTAACAGCTCTAACAACAGCTTTTCCTTTAAAACATTATCGGTCAACTGCTTACATAAGGCTTAATATCACACTTTGGCACAATAAACTGAAGACAGCCAATTCAACTGCTATGACAGAAGCCTGCAAGTTATCTTCTAGTTTCCAAATCTCTTTAAGCCATTGTCAAAAAATATATATGTATGATAATTTATGTGTGTACAAAGAGTAATATTTATTCTTTTTATCACCTTTAGCTAGAAGCAGTTCTCTGGTGCAGTGAGTCAAGTGGGAATTAACCCAGGCATGCTGTACACTTTTTAACGCTAGATCATAGTAAGAGTTGCAGCCAACATGTTCACATCACTTTATTATTATTCTCTGAATTTATGTTTCCCAATTTCCTTCTTCAAATCCATTATCTTGGAAGCACAGTGATGCGCATGTACAAAGCCCCACAGAATCATAGTATGGGTTAGAAGGGACCTTCATGACAACAGGGGCTAAGTGGTACCAAAACCTACAAGGTCCCAGTTGCTCCCCCCAGACTTGTTGGCTCAGGTCTCCCTGCACACACTCCTCCCTGGGACATGTTCCATGAGGCACCTCTAAAAACAACTGCCAGGAGGTATAAGCATGTGCCCCTTCTAGGCCTTGATCTCTTCACTGGCAGTAGAGCTTTCCTTCAGAACAGAGATAACATGCTTGCCCAAGAAGAGAAAGATATGAAAATAAACCTTGAACAAAAAACACCTAGGGGCAAAAATCAGAGCCTGCAGTTTATCGCTGTAGTAAAAAGGGAAAAGAAAGGAGTGTTCCTAAGTCTGTTTTCCACTTTCTGCAACAGGCAGTTGTGTTGCTCCCAGGGAACACAGTGATGGTGGATGAACATGGGTCAACCACACTTCACGCTGATGGCAACAAGAGAGATAAGCTCAGTGTAACAAGCAGTACAAAGGACAGAAAAAGAAAACCCAGACAGATTAAAATAACTTATTCATGGCCTCACAGCAAGTCTGCTGTGTATGCTGTCACGGAGCAGGAGAATAACCACTGCACAGCCTCCGGCAGAGCTCCCCTGGCCCTAGGACTGCTCTGCTATCTAGGCACAGTTATCCCTCTAGCCAGATTACCCCCTTTCTGCACCACATGGGAGACACGCTTACTTCTCCCATCTCCCCCTCTTCTCCTTCAAGACCTAAAATGCTGCTGTACAGTTCCAGAGCCACCTTCTGGAGGGACACATGCTCTGGGGGAACCAACAACTCTCAGAGCAGGGGAGGACACATCAAAACCAACTTCCAGTGGGCGGAGATGCTTCCGGACAGGAGGATGCCTTAATCACAGACAGTAACTGAAGCAAAGAGCTTCCGCTAGCAAGAAGTCACAAGGCAGTAGGGGAAAAACAACTACAAAACCCCAGCTTACCAAACACCTTGGTGATAACAGGAACATCAACAAGGGTTTAAGGTTTACAGTACAGAGGTGTTTAAGAAGCGCTGAAGACAGGTTCAGGTGAGCACCTAGAAACAAAGCTCCAGCTCAGCAACTGCTCAGGACAATTCAGCCTTGTGACTGCTGTAGCCAGCGCTCTCCCAGGCCCACCAGACTTCCCAACAAGGCTAAGGACCACACATAATCTTATCTCCCATGCAAAGGGACAATGCATTAGGTCATCTTCATGGATTCCCATAGTCTATTTCTTTAAACAGTGTGACTTCTATTGCCCTGCAAGCCTATACTGGATATTTGAGACATATTTTCCTCCTGGTTAGCTGCTAAACATGCAAAACAGATATTAAAACTGTGTACATGCTGCTCCTATTTATGGCATTTCTTCACTTGAGAGTTGCTTGCATAAGTAAAACCCTAGTTATAACGTGGCTTTGCACACAGTAAACGGTCATAGCCTAAAGACAAGTGGCTGATCCCCACTTCAAATGCACTGTAAAGCCAAGGTAATCTCACTACAAACTTTTGTGCTCCTAAGCACAGTAAGAACATTGGCTGCTGCTTTGGAAGGCAAACAACCCACATGTATGTCTAGAAAAAAATGTCCATCTGTACTAGCTAACACCCAGCTTCCACTCAAACCTCAAACACAGCTTTCGCTACCACCCCGAGCCTCCCAAAAAGGCTGTGCTCACCTTAAGAGCAAAAAGCCAGAAGACACACCAGCAAGCAACTCCATAAAGATTTTACTAGTAAAGAGTGTCTCACCTCCAGCAGGCATGCACATGAGGCATCCAGCTAATTAAAATCCCAACATCTACCTACCAGGAAAATTGCAGGGAATGACTCTCCAGTTTAAACAGAACTGGGGCCAGATTTTTCTTTACAAGCCTCAGAGAGTTTTGCCTAATGTAACAGTTTGCTTCTTGACTCTTTGACTTCCAAGGGTACGAGAACCCGGAGAGCTTAAAAAAAACCCCATAACCAAACACCAAAACAAACCTCCTTCCTGTTCCTTTTTTTCCGAGGCAGTGTCATTGCCCTGTTTCCCCCAAGGACAGTTAAAATGTGACAGGCACTCTGCAAGCCAGCACCTCCAACTCTCAGATGCCATCATCTGGAAGGAAATGCTACATTTTCCATTCTCTTACTGTTGAATAGGCAAAGTTTAGAGGTACACTCCTCTGCAGAAGCATCCCTCCAAAATACAGAAAAGCTTGCGGTCTACAATCACAGTATTGCTCCAGTTTATCTATATGCAAAAGGTGCAGACATACACAACTGATTTTCAAGTATTACAACCACTGCAATCATTTATTCCAATGGAGAAAGATACCTTTTTAAGCTCTAGCAACCAGAGTCTGAAAAGCGAAGGTGAAATCACAGCCTTAATAGAGACAGCAGAAGTTTTTTTCCAGTGACTGATGGAGCCAGATTTCCTCTGCAGCGCAGGGAGAACACACTTTAGTTTGAAGCACATTGGATGCTTCACACGCATTACTTAACACTTAAAAATACACACTTCCCTATTAGAACGATGACCTAATAATTATTCAGTGGAGATCTCTGTTGGAAATAGGCACCAGGCACGTGTTTCGTTGGTCAGCTGGATTTGTTGACCATTGCATCAAGTTCTAGTTTCCAACACACTTGTGCACTGTCATCCAGTTAGGTCTTAAAGTAACACCAACACTGTTAAGTTATATAATTACAATCATAAATAATGATGTCTTTGCTACAGATTATAATCAGGTCAGGTATTCCAGAAGGCAGTATTTTGCATGAACATGGGAAAACATAAGCCAGGTACTTATTCCTTTTACAGCTTTCCCAATCTCTTTATAGTTGTTCCAACTTGTGATATGCAACTTCGGTGTGGTAAGAGATCTGAAGCTATTCTTAGGCCATGGCAGAAAGCATGAAGTGGTTTGCTGGCAGGTCTTATACTCCCCGCTGTAATGAGAGCAAGTCACTTCATTTATTTCCCTTAGATGAGCTATGAGAAGACTGAAAGCCAGAGCATAAATAAGCTCCTGAGACCAGGAACAAGAACAGAGAAGCAATCAGTTGTTACCACCATCAGCCAGTTGCTCCCTACCCCCCTGCAGCAGACTAGCCATTGGTGTAAAGCACATGGCAGGGGGGAAATGGATTATTTGTCTAATTGCAATTTGCACCTCTGCTTTTGAATTTGCTGTTTCCCTGCAGTCAAACACAGAAGCCTTTAAAAACTAACCACAAGACTTCAGCAGGTTCACAAGGCTCCTGTTGATGGGGTTCAGAGGCAGAGAAGGAAGGGCACGATGAAGACAATACCACTAGACACCAGCCCCAAAGACAAAGGAAAATCCTCTTGTGTTAAAAGCTGTTGAAATGCATGGGCACAGATGCTTCAGTTTTTCATTTTTGTTTCATTTGCAGATTCTATTTAACTTCGAAAACAGAGATGATCAACTCCAAACCTACGCATTTCATTCGAGGAAAAATACTACTTTTCATCTGCAAATGAATTTCCCACTTTCTACTGTTAAATCCAGTGGCAAACTCAAGTACACAAACCCCCAAGGCTCCAGCTCACTTTTGCTATGAGCTGGGGTGCTCAGGGAAGGCAGAGACACCTCACCATTGGGTTTGTAGGAAGGAAACAGACACAACCCCTCCGAGGAGAGCCCGGGCTGCATCGCCATGCTGTGCCTCCCCAAATTCAGCAACAGCTTTGCTATTGGCCTCAGGCAGAAGGGATGCCAGGCTCACATCATTGGGTTTTTTTCTCCTCTCCTTCCCTAAAAAGAAAAAGCACCCGCAAAAAGGGAGGCCTTTAAGCTTCATGCATAACCATGGTCTTGTATGAAGGTATGTGGGTATGGGGGAAAACTTGACTTCTTCCTGTTTTGTATACAAATAGACTGAGAAGCAGCAGCTTTAGCTTTGACAGCTTAGCCTGCTGCAGCCCATTTAGCAGCACTGTGAAATAGATGTTTGTTTCTTTGTTTATTTAGATAGGAGGTTTATGCTTGCCTCAAGTGCTATTGGCTGTGAACAAAGAAATGAGCAAATCTTTGCTTCTAAGGAGCTTAAATCGGAATTATGAAAATGTTTTATTTATGACAAAAAAAAGCACTCCATGATAGAGGAAACAGCAGAGACCACGGGATAGGAAGGGAGGAACATAGGTCTTAAAATACTCCCATACCACAGCATACATAAACCTCCAAAGCTCTCTTTTCACAGTGCTAGTTTATATACCAGTCTACTACATTAAAAATAAATCAGGCCACCTCTTTTTAACTTGAGCCTAATACGGTGCCCCATACATACATTTATCTATAGATCACAGCCTGGCCTTTGGAAGCAGCACAGGGTTTCTCGGCTGCTTAAAAAGACTCAGGCACTCAAATCCAAAATGCACATGGGGCCACATCGCTCCCCTCAGCATGCTGTAACTCAACCCTTGGCTTTGTCGATCAGATTCACCCCAAACAGCAACGGGGCTGACAGGCAGCACCAAACATGGAGAAGGTGGCACCGGATCAGGGGGACATAAACTTGGACAGGCAGGCTAGCAACCAGTGTTTGCAAACACAACACAAGGGGGGATCAGATGGGCTGGCAATAAATTAGGACCAGATTGCAGCAAGTGAGAGAAAGCGCTGGAAATAACAGACAGAAGCAAAGAGGGCTCCCCAGCTACCCCCAGCTGCATTTCGGAGCCTGAACCCAGGCATGTGCTGAAGCATGATGGAAAAAACCCTATCTGACAAGCGAAACCAAACAAAAGCACTTCCAGCATTGCTCCTCTGCTTCGAAACTTCACCACAGCCTTCCTAAGTGCTGCTCTGCACTGCACTCAACTCCATCCGAACCCAGAGTGAGCCTCACTCCAAAAGAGGGGAGGAGGATTAAGGTGATGCAGATGCTATTCACTCCATGCTTCCAGAGGCGAAGCCTGCTCTGGCCCAGAAAAGCACTACATCCAAAAAGCAAAGGGTTTGGTTGTATTCTCATCCATATCTGTCAGCAGAACGGTTTGGGGAAGGGATTCCCGCTAAGTGGGTCTTTGAGGCAGATCCTAATATTTCTCAGGGTTGAAAACCAAAAATGGCCCAAGTAACCCCGCAAGGAGCCTGTTAAACCTAATGCTGGGTGGTGGGAGAAGGAGCTGCCCACAGCCTGCCTACAGGCCCAACAGCTCAGTGCTGCCCAACTACAGCTCCGCAGCTCCATCTCAGCCAGGATCTTACTTTAGGAAATAACTGACAGTTTGAGGTCTATACAAGTTCCAGGGTTTTCACAGAAACACAGAGGAAAAATGCTTTCAGAAACTCACTTTTCTAAGGATAGGAAGGTTCGCAGACTACAACCATACACCTGGTGGCAAAGGCTGTACAACAGAATGATTATCACCAGAAATGCAGGACTTCAGTGGTAACCTCACTCTGCAAAGCACCTCCTCTCCCTCTTTAATGGATGAAGGCCACCATCATGACCTGAAAGACTCAATAAGAGCATACTGGGAACCTGTAACAAGTATCAAAACAAGACCAGAATGAAAATATACTTACTGGGAGCAAAGACAAAGCTCAGTGCAATTTTAAGCTTCCACAAGATACACACACAGAGGAGTATCTCACAGGACCCTTAGTGCCTATGAATCTATGAGGAAAGGGGATAAACTATCAGCCTGATCCATTCTCCTGCCATATTGTGCAGGCTGGAACAGAAAAACTGAGTGAATTAAATACAGTAAAAGCAACAACAAATCATAGAATCACTGACTGGTTTGGGTTGGAAGGGACCTTAACCTTCCATAGCTTCCCAGTGCCACAGCCAGACTCTGCCAACCATGCATGCCTCTGAATGGCATAAACACCCAGGGGAAAGGAGACTCAGTCTAGAGGGCAGCATTGTTATAAATAGGAGCTATGGAATAAAGTGAAGAAAGGGAAGTGTCTTTGGATGCTGCCTTAATGGGCTTGTTTCCCCCAAAGCATTAAGGGATAGACCAAACACCACATTAAAACAGAAGCCTTTACAGGAAAGCCATATACGCACACACACATGTAAACACAGCACTTTCAGATCACTTTTTAGATGAATTATCTCTCTCTGTGTCCATTATTCTGATCCCATACCATCAAAACAAGGCTTGAGTATTCCTCAAGTTTTGCTGACTGGTCCATGACGCAATGCCTCAGACCAAGTGGCCTCCTAACTCCTTCCTCCCCCATTCTATTCTCCCACTGTCCATCTCCAGCACCTATGAGTCCAGTTTTATATGGACTAAAATAAGGCTGCTAAGTAAAGGTCAGTCTGACAAGCTAAAAGAGAAATATACCCCCCTGGACCTCTGCCCCTTGGGCTATAAATACTCAGAGCAAACACGGGGGGGGAAATTCTTTGTCTGCACAGACAGACACCAGGAAGCACGTTTCCTCCTCCTTCCAGCTCCCACCCGCTCTGCTACTCAAGGACAACAGCATCTCCCTGCTACTGGCTCCATAATTTATCCATGGAAAGCATTTGCTTTGCCATTGGTGGCTCGAGGCATGTAGGCCTTTCTAGAGGTAAACACAAGCTTTCAAAGCTCAACCATCAGCACGGCTGAGATCAGAGGACACGCACTGCAAAGGGAACCACTACAAGTGGGCAAAGAGGAAGATTACCTTTTAGGACTAGGGGTTCCTTGCCTTCTCGCTTGAGTGACTCCAGCACTATGTGGAGTGGCTGGGAAGGCATTACTCTGCTTGGCTCATTGGTATTCTCATCATAGACTATGATTTCTTTGGAAAAGATCCTCTTGAAGGAGTCCTTGCCTTCTCGGCAGGAGATCAAGTCCAAGACAGTGATCTTGCCCTGCTGAAGCCTTCTCCGGCTGATCTTGTCAGAACAGTTAATATGGACAGCCCCTTGAATGTGGCTCTTATTATACTCCATGAACGGCCTGCAGTCAATGATGACAGGCCCTTGGCTCTGTTGGTGGCTCTTGCTGCATTTGGTCATCTTCTTCGCCAGGTCGTTGGGGTAAATGATTTTGATGCTAGCGAGTTGCTTGGTGGAGCCCGAGACCGGGCTCCCCACACTGCCCAGAGGGCTTAAGGTGCCGGCGTTCTCATTGCTGTTGACCATTTGGTTGGCAGGGCAGGCAGGGGAGGCTCCGGCGCTGCTGGTGCTCGCTTGAGTTTGGGCCTGAGTGTCCTTGTCGTACGTTGCCACAGTGCAGCAGCTGGCACTGCTGCATCCACAACTCAGGGAGCGTGTAGAGCCGTTGGATGAGGGCATATACGTGAGATTAGCAGTCTTTAGGGACACGACAGCTGTGCCAAGCAGACTGGAGTGGCTCTCGCTGGCAGAAGAGGCAGATTCAAGATAGCTAGAGTCTAAACAAAGGTTGAGATCCTGAGGTCTCACTGGCCTCGAAAGTGCCACTACTACCCTGTCGTCTAAAGGAGATGGAGGCATGAGGAGGCTGAGCACTAGCAAGTTAAGAAGAACTCAAGATCACCCTGCAAAAGAGAAAAGGGAGGGGGAATGGGAAGAAGAAAAAGGTGATGAAAACAGATCATGAAATCACGTAAGCCCTCAGATACAGCAACTTACTTTACAAACACACCTCATCCGCAGGTAATAACAGACCAACTCCTCTGATGGTTACCAGCTTACAGCAGTTGCTAAAACCCCTTGTCCAATCCCACAGCAAATACTCAAGCTATCAGCATGCATGCACATGGCATGCAGAATACACGCTCCTAAGCCTGGGCTGTGCAGCTACACCCAGGAGGAGGCATTTGTCTACATGCAGATGGTGCTGAGCTATTCTGAAACCCCAGGCTGCAAGCAAGGCATGCAACTGATAATGACAGAGAGGCACGTTCTCTTGCTCCCCTGCTTACTGCAAGGGAAGCAACCACAGGGCTGACTCTACAACTGGGAGAAAGGCACAGGAGCGGAATGTGTCAGTGGTGATATGCAACTTTTCCACCAAGCTGGAATAAAATTAGCTGGTGAATAAGTTCTCTGAGACAGTTACAAACTTGAAAACATACAGCTAAACAAAAAACACCCAGGAGAAAATGGGAAAATTAGGTTCTGGAGCTCTTTACGGAAAGTAAAGCTTCCATCCCCCTGTTAGAGGTTAATCCAGTCCCAGTTAAGCCCCCAGCTCCAGGAAGGCTGTTCTCCATCAGTCCCAGGGAAACTCGTTCCCTCCTCCCCAGCACATCTCACAGCGTCTAGAAAGAGGGGTCCCCTACGCCCCAGCAAGGTCACAGCCTGCTCAACCTTTAATAAGAGACAGCACACGGGATTAAAACCCCCTTTTCCACTCGGGCAGGAAGCAGGACGACAAGAGCCACATAACCCAAGAAAACCCAGGCACTGTCTCCCCTTCCCCGGCAACTTTCGGAGCAGCGGCGGCTTCCACTGTAAAACACATCCCAGCACCAACTTCCCGAACTCTGCCAAATCCCCAACAGCGGGCGGACACTGGGCTGCTCCCCATCCAGCCCAACTGAGAGGGATCACGGAGATACCCCATCCCGTCCAGCAACACCCCGTACCGGGGCAGCCCCGAAGCAACCTCCGCTCAAGGGACAGCGAGAGACGTCGCGACCGGCGGGCTGCGGAGCTTCGAAGGGCCGAGCGGAGAGGTTTCCCATCCCGTTTTCCCCTCGCCCTCCCCGCTGCTTAGAAAACAGATAAACACACACCGAGCGCCTCTGCAACTAACACAACTGAACAACCGAGGGACGCATCCCGGCTCCGCTAGCGAGAGGAGGGACGCGAAGAGCAGCGCAGGGTGAAACCCAAGTTTCACGCCAGGGCCGCCGGTGCCCTGCTGCACTCACCGGCGGGGCGCGCTGGGGCCCGGTCCGTCGCGGCTGTGGTGGCTGCCGCCGGTGCTGCGCCTGCCGCCCGCCGCCCCGCGCCGCCCGCACCATCCTCCTTACTTTCTCTTTTGCTACCGCGTAAATGTACGGCCCGGAGGAGGGGCGGTGCCTGCCGGTGACGGGCGGCGCCACCGGCCAATGGCGACGCGCCGGCAGGGAGGAGGGGCGGGGCTGGAGGCGGGGCTGTGCCGCCCGGTGATGTCATCGGCAGCCAATGAGAAGCGGCGGCGGCTGGCCGCCTCGTTGACAGGCAGCGGCAGCGCCCCCCGCAGGTCGGCGGCGGTAAAAGCGCTGATGGAGGCGGCGCAGAGGAGGGACCGGTCGCCCGGCTCCGCATCGCGGAGCGGCACAAAGCGGCCCCTTCGGCAGCGAAAGCCGCCAGCCCCCGGGTCACCGAGCCGCGCCACCCCCGAGAGCCTCTCAGATAGAACCGCTGCAGGCGCACAGAGCCCCGGGACAGCGTTTCCCACAGGCAAAGCGTTTTCTCCGAAGCCCTTACCCCGGCGTGCCGGGCACTGCAGGACACAGGACTGACCCCCCCAACCCCACAATAAGCACTTTGGTGCCGTACAAGTGGTGTCACAACAAGGAGGTTGCTGTTCAGAGGCTTTTCTGAGCCATCCTCTAGCAAAAATAAGCTTACACAGATACTTTCAATAGAAAACAACTTTCACAAATAAGCCTGCACAAGATATTGTAAGTGTAAAACAATTAACTTCCCTGTGCAGCAGCTCTAAGTCATGCAAAAGTCAGAAGATGCCCCTTTTACATGCAATTCGGGGCTGACCAGGTCTGTACGTCTCCACCTGCCTGACTTCTACATTATACAGATGGATGAGGTTGCTCTGTGCTACACAAATTCCAATCAAATCCATGCTGCCAGTCCATCCTTGTCTGGCAAAGACCATGAGCTGATTAGACTGGACTCTCTCAGTGTAAAAAGGGAAGCAATGCAGACCTGAAGACAAGATTAGGGACCTGTTAAGAGGACAAGTATAAATCCCTTTCATCCTTTCTCTCAGACCTTGACCTGGGTGAAATAATAATGAGGCCTCACCCTTGCTACGGGTACAGTACAAGGCAAAAGATGAAAACTGATTTTCCAGCCATATGGATTAACTCAGCAAACACTAGGAGGGTACCTGGCAGCAGCAGCACAAGACTTCTGCACCCCTTCCTTCTCCACTGTGCAATCTATTTGAGCATCTCCTGGTTCAGCAACCACACCCCATCACGTATCCATCCATGACATATCAATTCATCAAGTCAGAGACAGGCAAGTGGCATTGCCAGAATGATGTGTCCCACCATGTCCTGCCTGATGGAGGGAATGCCAGAGAGTTTCACCTACAACAGTGAATGCAAACCCTTTGAGCTAAAAGAGGAACAGTGAAGCTAAAGCAGGTAATATGTTGGCAGGATGATAACAGAGTCTAAATTAGCTTCCAAACATTCTGGTTCTGGGGCATACCTGGAGAATTCATCTTTCAAGTGGGATTTTCAACCTGTGTCTACCAAACCAATGGGCACTCTTACAAAAAAAGGGTAGAATGCAGTAATATCAGCATTCTGCAACTCCGAGTAAAAAGATCTCATGAAATTAACTTCAAGCACTGAATATTGGATCTTTTGATGAACAGTTCTAACAAGCATGTTATTAAACAACAAATTGAGTCTTTCTCACAGCCATCCCTCAAACTAAATGCTCCTTGCAGGGCTCATCCAGCACAAACTGAGCCTTTTGGCTTCCAGTGCTGCAATGCCCCAGCAGGCCACCAGTTCTCCTGCATGCTGGAGAGGAAAGGGGAGCCAGGGGCAGGCTCTCATATGCAGCAGCTTCGCCTCCTGCTCCCACTGAGAGCAAACATGAAGGCAAAGACCTGGAGCGAATCAGTCATGGTGTGGCTTCATCTTCACATCAGTAAAGACCACAGTCTGCAGATACTGCCTTTTGAAAGCTTATAGAATGTAAGTCACCATGATACCCAGCATAAAGGCAAATCAGGTTTCTCATACCAATGTGCAATTGCTAAGTAACACGGAGACAGCAAACAAACTGATGGAGAAATGCACCAGTGTTGGACTTTCCCCACAAACATGGTCCATTTCCCCAGAGATGCCAACATGATACACCACATTTCCATGCTCTCTATTCCTCTTTGTCCATGGATTGCTGAGGTTGGCACTGGGCTCACGGCAGAGAGAAGAGTTAGCTCATGCTTCTTTCAAAACAGCCCTTTCAAGCTATGCTCAGGCTTGGGGAAGGAGCTCCCCATGGGCTTGTGCTCAATTCACCACCTGAAATGGTCCTCCCAACCAGGGGAGCTGGAAAAGATGTTTCTGTGTTTGGGCGTCCTCCCAAAGCTAGATGTGTCCTAAAGCAAACATGTGCTAGAAAACACTTGGAATCATTGATTTAGCCATCTTCTGCTTTCCCACCAAATTTCTTAGTACTAACAGTGTGCTGAGGAACTGTTTTGTGACTTGTTTATGGAGGGGCTTACCTCGCAGAAGTGCTGTGCAGAGCTTACCCAAGGCAAGCAGTGCTCCCTTCTGAAGGATACTCAGCCTTTGCCAAGTTTTCTTGCAATACAAAGGGAGGCCAAATGTAATTTTTGTCTTGTATTTGACTTAACTTTCTATTTTTCTAAGAATGTTGACTACAAGTTGCTATTCATCCCCGGTTTCAGAGGATTTCCTACAGAACTTTCACTGACTTCATCCTTAATACATTTTATTAGCCTATGACATAAGATTGGCCTTTTTCCTGCTCTCAAAAACCACAGCTTACTGTGATTTCTTTTTTTCCCTGAGCATATTCAATGAACAGCTTTCTAAACGCTTTTGCTTTCTGTGATTTAACACCCATAACAGACACCACTTATCTATTCCCTAACAACTAAACTTCTGTTTTCTGAAAAGCATACAGGAATTCTTACTATGAAAGCTGACAGACCTCAGTTAAATTCCCATTTCTTATTGGATTTTGACTTCCATTTTCCTCAAATGCTTTTGCCATCAGGGTGCACTTGCTCAGTTATTTGCAGGAAACCACAAGCAGACAAAGAGAAATCATCTCTGAATTGAAGCAAATGCTCACAGTATACTAATTGCATGAAATCCAGTAAACCCGTTCAGCCTCGCAGAAAGGGTAAAGATTGCTGAAAACACGTGATGAATATTTAACAGATGTGGAAAAGAAGCCATCAACATTCTCACCAATAACAGACATCCTTTAAGTGCTCTCAAATGAAATAGTCCCTTGTTATTGAAAGATGTATTTCACGTCAACCACTCTTATCTTCTGCTCTACAATCAGGGACCTTTTCTCTTGTTTAGGATGACAAAAAGATGTATATACATATATATATAATTACCTTCACCAACACAGCCATGTACAGCACTCACCTTGTGTCTGAACAGAGGGAAATCTACTGTCCTGAACACTGAAATCTCCCCCAAAGTGATGTGTGGAGAAAGGATTCAACCCCATGTACGAGATGGTGTATCACTCCACCGTGACCACCGCATGCTCTTCTGGCACCCCTGTGCCTTCTGCTGTCAGCACCACCTTATCATTAGTAGCATTACTTTAATTTTAGGAGCAGAGTAACAACCAAAGGTAGGTGTTGAGCATAACAGGCTGTGGAACAACAATAAAAGGCAATTGCCTGCCCCTCCTGAGAGTGGGATTTAACAGAAAGTTCCCATTTTTACCAGCAGAAATGGGAAGCAAGAGGTTGAATGACTTGCCCAAAGCTACACAACAGCTTACACCATGGAACAGAAAACTGGGAAACCCAGGGAAAGCAAAGGTGCTAACCAGCACAGTACTTAAATTGCAAACCAGCATCTTGCACTCCAGCAGGTATCACATGCTCTGACTAAAAGCAGATCTCCCTGGGGCCACAATGAACTATCTGTTAACTACTTAAGTTTGCCCATTGGTTTTTTTAAGCACTCTTTGATTCTTGGTAGGTTTTAATGCAGGGCATTATGCCTTCCTCTGTGAAACACAAACCTTCCTCTTAACTGATCCTCTAGTACAAGAGGAGACATAACCACTTTTAAACAAACTGTTCATCTTCTAAGGAAGGGGGCGGGTTTAAAACTGTACACAAAACGAGATTATATGGAAAATGAGATGCAGTAGTAAATACAAAGATGCAACCCTGCACTCCTGCTTGCTTTTTATGGTTTAGTGCATGCAGGGAAGCTGCTATAAAATGACCCAGGTGAGAAATTAAAATGCAATAGCTATGGCACTGTAACTCCAAGCTAACCCAGGGGAATGCCCTGTGAGCATCCCTGTGACAGCATCCAGCACAGTGCGGGGATGGCTGTGCACTGGGAGGAGTGGGAAGTGGGTCAACACCTTCAAGACGTGGTGCTCAAGTGAGAAGATGATCTGTGCTCACAGCCTTGTTTATGCAATTCCATTAAACAAATGCAGCTACAGCTTGACATTTTCATTCCGCTACATGACATTTACCCAGGGCTCCAAAACAAACATATTTCCACTTACCTGGCAGTATATGCCACCTTGAAAGCAACAAGGGAATGGTTAAATAAGGGTTTGCTTCAGTAAAGTTGGCTAGCTTTTCAAACCTGTCTGGGTCCAACTTGCTCATTTGTATTTAAGCTTCAAGCCACTCCTGGTTGCAGCCTGGCCAGGAACACACATAGTCCGTTTTTTTATAGTCCTTTTATCCTTATGATTTCCCTGTTGGGTGAGCACAGTTACCAAACCCTTTAGGGTTCATGTACCACAGGGAGCAGAACAGACTCCAGTCACAAGAAGTCCTCGGGTGTGCTCCTGGAGCTCCCATACCACAAGCACACAGCAACAACAGGAGCATGTAGTGATAAAACAAGGGGTAATGGATCTGAACTTGCACAGGGGAAACTGAGGTGATATAAGGAAGAAGTTCTTTACTGTGAAGGTGGTGAGGCACTGGCACAGGCTGCCCAGAGAAGCTGTGGCTGCCCCTTCCTTGGCAGTGTTCAAGGCCAGGTTGGGCAGGGCCTTGGCCAGCCTGGTCTAGTGTGAGGTGCCCCTGCCCATGGCAGGGAGTTGGAACTGGATGATCTTAAGGTCCCTTCCAACCCAAACCATTCTATGATTCTATGTTAACAGGAAGGGACAAGCAGCACACATGTGCTGCACAGGAGGGGACATGAGGGCCAGGGAGGGGAGGAGTAAAAGAGAGTGAAAAGGAAAAGGGAACTTCTTATTGAAGGTCTTTATTTATAAATTGTGTCCAGGCCAGACACGGTCTAACTTCCTTTTCTTAGAGGTTGGTGAGATCCCTCACCCTGTGTCTCTTTAGGAGAGAAAAAGGGGAAGACACCGGTGATAGAGAGCAGGTCCAGCTGGAGTCTCCTACAGCTCTGTTCAGCAGTTTGGGGTCATAAAGCCTAGTCCCTCCTGGCTTCACAAAGAGATCAGGGAAGGTGAATTACTCACATCAGCTCTATTGGAAAATAAGCACATGAATAATTGCTGCCCTGACAATAACTGTGAGTTGAGAAAGCTGCAGCGCTATTGACAACCAGCTGGGCCAAACTCTCATCGCACCCAAACTGCCCTATTGACACATTGAGAGCACACTGGTACAAAGTCTCCTTCCCAGGGGCGAATATCCAATTGTCCTGTCCTGGCAGGCTGGGAACTGCAGATGGACATGCACAGGGTAGGTGAGGGCATGCTGCAGCTCAACCTGTGGGACAGGAGGCTTCTGGTGGTCCTTCCAGGCCCCCAGTGCGAGATGCTGTAGGTGAGCTTCTGGGCAAACCTGAGCCCTGCAAAGCCTCCTGTGCCAGAGAGGACAGCTGTGGGCCTGCCAGAAGTGACAGCTCTTGCCTTTTGCATGCTCTCTGTCCATCTTCCATGGGCCAGTGAGGCTCCTCTCTCCCACAGGGGTGAGAATACTGTCTTGCTTATTTCTGCCTCCACATCCAAGAACAAAGGGGAAGCAGGACAGGAAGCAGGACAGGAATATGACCTTTATGGCTTATACACGCTTGGAAGCATACCAGAACAGATCTTCAGAGATGCTTGTTTAAACTGTCACTGTAGCTGCTTTCAGCAGGTCCCTGTAAGGCCCCTCTTCATGAAGGGCAGCTCCTGTCTTACATGAGAAGGTTCTTGTCTTCCAGAGCAAGCTTTCACATCAGACCTTCCACCCAGACCTCAGTTTTGGTCCTGCTCGGCTGCAAACACCAGTCAGGCTCTGTTGGTCAGGGCTCTGAATACTACACAGCCCGATGAAGCCCTGCTAACCAGCAGATACACTTCTATAGGAAAGCTGAGCTCTTACCAGCCCCACTCACTCCCATGAGTAACCTGATTACTGGGGCCAAATCACAGCCTAAATAACCAGCACTAGCAGTCCAGGTTTGCAAGCAACTTTTCAACCCATCATTTTGTGCCTGAGTCACCTCCAGCTGTGTGCCAGACATGGGCAGCTCATCTCACCAAGACAAGAACCAGTAGAGGAGGTATGAACCCTTCTTCGTCTTCCTCTCCTCACACCAGGTCAGTTCTTACCTTTGCACTTGTGCCAAAACAGCAGAGGGGCAGTGGTGAGCAGAAGAGCTTCACCAGTGTAAGGAAACCATCAGCTTCGTTCCTTTGCTCAAACACCACCTGAGCCTGCACCAGCCTTTCTCAGGGGTATGAACAACATGGCACGCTTGTCCGTTTAACCTGGGGTCCCATCCCTCCTTCCAGCCCAGGGGCTGGAGGACTCACACACGCAGGTAAAGGCGTGCCAGTCAGCAGCACTGCGCTTTGGCACTCATGTTTTGGAGGAAACTAATTGAATGATCATAAAACCACTCCAAATGTTTGTCCTAAGAGAACATCCTAACTAATCTGTTTACAGTAGAGGCTTTGTGTTGGAGGTTGCTGCTCGTTTAGATTAGTATTCAGTGCCAGCTTCCACCCCACCCTATTTCCTTCTGTATTTGATGGAGCTGTCAGCATCTTGCCTCCGACGAAAGGAGCATCAATATTCTTTGGCAGCAGGCAGGGAGGCTCTGCACAAAGCCACGGTTTTAACAGTTTAGTGGATGCACAGACTCATGAACCTGGAAACTGTTGCTCACCCAGATTCAGTGGTTCAGCCCAACCACCTCCCTCCTTTGGTACAGCCACCGACAGAAGGGAAGAACAGGTCCTGGTATGGCCCTTGCTGCATCTGCATAGCCACACCTATGACTAGATGGGAACAACTCATGAACCACATAGGTTCTCTCCATGGGCTAGAGACTCATTTCTCAAAGTATATCTTCAAGAAACTCCTGTCTTCGTGCCTGGGCTTCAAGCAACTTGCCCTCCATGGGATAAATGGCCTCATCCTCAGCTTGGTAACAGAAATCCTGAAACTGGAACTTAAGAGGGAAGAAAGCTGGGATCTTATTGAGATCAACTCTATTTCTGTCACATTGACTGAAATAGGCAGTTGACCTTGTTCTACTTATGACTACCACAGCACAAGCCACAGCTTGCTTTATCACCAGCACAGGGCAACCCAGGTACAGCACAGGCTCCTCAGCAGCCTCTGGCTGTTTCACAAATCCCATGCTTCCCACCATGGTTAGTCACCCCTGTGCACCCAAAGTCAGGCAACAGGGAAAGTGGAATTCACATTAATGGTCTCCAAACTTTCATCTCAAATTGCTCTTTGTCACAGACAAGCTTGTCTCCCTCCTCCTCTGCTTCCCTGGGGCAGTGAGCAGTAATTGCACTCACCATCTCCCTTACGCTGATAAAACAAACCAGTTTAACTACAGAGGGTGCTCCCCTTGCCACTCTACTGTATCAAAGTGAGCCCCACATGGGTTTATGCAGCTTTCATTGCAGAGATTTTCCCCTTGAAAGGGATGACAGTTAAATAAAAGCATCTCCTGGCTCCATAGATCCTACCTCCCATTGGAAAACCGCTCTTGGCTTCCTTCTGCTCTCACAGCTCTGGCCTGATCCCACAACATGCCTGGGATCCCCCTTAATTTCACCCTGTTGACCACAATGGGTGATGTGACTTCCCATAGTGGGTGCAGGAGGCCAAGCCCCTGCTACTCCCTGCAGGGGAGGTGATGGGGGACACCAGCTTACAGGTTGATGATGCCAAGTTCTTTCCTGGAAGGTCACTAATGCTTTTCAGTGCTATGCATTGGCCTTGCTGAGCCTCTAAAAAGCTGTTGTACCAAGGGCAACAGCACGTTCTCCCACCATGGTTCAGGTGTCCCCTCTTGTGAGGTGAAAAAACCACCAGGAGATGAAGGAAGAACATTGAGGGTTAAAGACAGTAGAAGAAAACTACAGATCAATTCAGCTCTTACTGGGTGAGCCTGTCTCTGTGGGTCATGCTTGTGACCAAACTTTGAGCAGGCAGACTATGCTCAACATACAGATCAGTAACAGAGCAGTGAGACTGTATAATCAGCTAATCAGTGTAATTGATGCTTGCAACTGGTAAAGATTTTAAGGCAAATCCTGCTCAGTTGGCTCATGGGATTGAGGGACTTCCTAAGAGGCTTCCACCACTCTTGGTAAAAAGACAACAACACGATGTAACCAAGAGAGAAGAGGAAGCTGGCTCCCTTGTGTCCACTTGTGAGAATACAGCAATCAGTATTTGGCCATAAATACAGATCTTGTGCAAAATGCTTATATTTGCTTAGGAGGTAGATTACCCATGCTGGGGTTAGGCTGGCTGCTCCTAATCGGAAATGGCAGTGCCCTTCTCTCACACAGCAAGGCACTAAAAATGAAACCCAGTTTATAAGGGTTAATATTAACATCCCAGGCATTACTTACAACTTCTGTTTTCCCACGCTGATGATCCTGCAACAGACGGATTGTGAAACCACAGTGCAGGGACTCACACAAGAGATGTCAGCAGGGGAGATTACACGCTGTGGGCTTGCTTCCTCAGCCCACTAAGGATTATCACCACACCTGCATCTACTTACATACCTCCTTGAGAGATTCACTTGTTGGCTGGACCAATAATCATTTTCCTCATTGCTACCTGCTGAAAGCAATTTGGCACCCAGCCAACAGCTGACTGGTCTCTTTTCTATTTCAGTCTAATTCCTGCAGTTCTCCTCACCTCTAATGAGCTCCTTGAGTCTTTATATGTACCCCATTCTCACTAGGAAGCCACATGGCTATCAAATCCCTACCAGCAAGCAGTGGCCCTGGCTCCAGATTCTAGAAGCACTTCACCCTGCAGCAGGTGCAGTGTATTCAGAAAACATCTCTCAGTGAGACATTCATGCCATAGTTATGTGGCTTTGCTGAGGAATTCTCTCAAAGAGCATCACTGTAGCTTCACTTGTGTCTGCTGGTGGCTTTGATCAGCTCAGCCCCTGCTTCTCTCCACAGCAACAAATTGCAGATATTAGGAACTGGATGGGCAAGCTTTTATCACAGCCCCCTTCGCATTCTCAAAGCAGCATCTGAACTTGTGGTATTCAGGGAGGTGTGGGACAGGCTCACTACTATAAGGATCGCTAGTGCACAACACCATATTACTCCATCACTTCACCATGGTGGCCTTTTGCTGTAATACATGATCATCCTTTGAGCTCTGGCTGGAAAGAGTCATTCCAGATGAAAGCAGTGATAGTGCCAGTCCTCCACAGCTGAGTCAGCATTGCCCACAGCATCCACATGGCAACAACCCCACCAACCCCTAGGCTGGCCTCCTTCCTCACCACTGAAGAACAGTTTAAAGTGAGCTCATAGCAATGGACCTTGTATGTCCTCACAGCATTAGCAGCACACTGACCAGTGCATGAGCTGAGGAAAATAGGACCCGGCACTCTGCAAGCCAGTCAGATGGTGCCATACTCCAGCATTGGCTCTATGGGCTTCAGAGAAACCATCTGAGAGACAAGACCCCATCCAAAGGGAGGTCACTGCTGGTACAGAGATCCCAGGCGTCTTAAAACCAGACTGTTTAGGACATAAAAGGGTGAGGAGCAGACCCAGAAGGAAAAATCCAGAGCAGATGTCTCTCATCCCCCAGATCAAACCAGTAAGAGTGTGCCAAGACATCTGAATTTCAGTTCTTTGTGAATCCTTCATCAGCAGCAACATACTAGGCTGATAGCATAAACAATGCCTGGGTGTTTTTCACCAGTGTTTCCATATTCTGCTCTTCTTCCCAAAGCCCAGCAGAGTTCAGCATTTATAAACATGCTTAAAGAACACTGCTTCCCCTCCCTCTTCTCCAAAATAAGGCTACTAATTACACAGATCTAATAATAAAGATACTGTAAACTTGCAGGGCTTTGTGTGTTATTTACAAGGTGGTGACTCAGCCTTAAAGCACCCTGGAAGCCAGCGTAAGTGGCTGTAACCTAGCAGAAGAGAAAGGTTTGATAGCAAAGGCAAGTAAAACATTCACCTGTACCCCGTGACAGAGCACTGTGCAAATATTTCTAAGCCATGCCAGTCATTCGTGCTGCATCAGACAAGTCAAGCAGATTTCCTCAAAGATAAGAAGGGTTTTTCCTGGCTGAGCAAGTACATTTACTATTAGTCTGATTAAAGTAGTTTTCAACTATGACTAAGCCCATCTGGCAAGCAAGAAAGTAAATAGCAGCTTTTTTTCACCCCCCCTGTCAGATGAAGTGATACTATGGCAAACACCATCACTCCAGGTATCACTGGGGCTGCTCTGAATTCTACCAAGGGACTTTCATTGAGGATTTTAGTCCTCTTCCTTTCTAGGCAGCAATACCGTGTGGCTGAGGCACCCAAACCACCCAGATGAGGCACCCAACTGTCGCTGCCTAAATTAGACACTGCCCCCAGATCACTCCCGTTCTCTGAGTCAACCCCCTGTCCACTGCTTATCTGCATCTACAAGGAGATGCAGAGTCAACACAGCGAATAATTACTCATGATATTAATCAAAGGAGTCTAAAAATAAAAAGTGATGATATAATGAAGTGTAAGATTCTTTCTTGGTGAGTGCCAAATAAGTCATGGTCACGCAGCCCCTGTAGGAGCTGGGAGTAGATCATGGTCTTCAGGTGGGGCAACAGATATGGGTGTGCTGAGCCTATATCCATTGTGGAATTCAGGTTCAGCAAGAGGCAGTTACCATCCCTTTCAGAAAACTCTCTCACCATCTCCCTGATCCCTTTTGGTTCTTCCCCACCCCAAAGACAGGATTACACCCTTCACCTGGTGTAAGACATCTCAGTTCCTCTCCACATTCTGGCCCCTGTCTACCTACCCAATAAGCAGTGATCAGGCAAAAAACGGTGCTTCAGAAACACCACAGAAATCCACTAATGAAGAACAGCTCTTCCAAGAGGTGTTTCCAGAGGCATTGCAGTAAACATATGTGCCGACAACAGTGGCTACCACACCCCTGCGTGTCTGTACAGGCACAATGCATGTTCAGGAAGATTTGTCTTCTCTATTTCTTTACTTCCTACAGTGCAGAATGACCTCTTCAGAAATAAGCACTCCAAAGGGACTTTTCCTGATGTATTACTGAAGATGTACTTCCCTGACCACATGAGCAGCCTTACATCACGAGTCTGCCTCTATTTGCAGTAGCGGCACTGCCCAGGGGCTGTTGGAGGGCAGAAAGGGAAGAGAACTGGAGTTTCATTAGCCTTATAAAGGCACAGATCATTGACTAAACAACAGGTTCTAAAAATAAAAGCGTAAAGAATTGAAATTTATAATAAAAAAATAAAATTTAATAAATTCCTTTTAGCATCAAGGCCAAACAGGGACCAGCAATGTCACAGCTCAGCCTGGCTGCGTGTTTCATTAGGTGCAGCTGAGTACACCAGTGTGCTTCTGTGCTGCTCCCTCTGGCATATATGGAGAAGCTCTGGGATGTGTTAGGCACTCAGCCTGTCCGTTCTGAGAGCAGAGAACAACCTCTGGGGCCACACCTGCATAATTTCCCTTGTAGCTCTATGCTGGCCATCTGCAAGCTGCATGCGTAAGTCTATGCAGAGCTAACAGATGGGGGCAAATGTGTTTACTGTAAACTTTGTCAAGAATGGGGAACTTACAAGACAAAAACCTTACTTTGTGTGTGCCTAGTGTTTTAGATGAGCAACTCAATGTCAGTTTTTAGCTCCAAACTAATTTTAATGGGTGAACTGTAAGCATTCAAACAACAGGGTAATGGGAATCATCATAAGCCCTTATCTCAGCAGCTTTGCTAGCTGCTGCTGTGATGCTCTACCTCGCTTCTAACATTATTTTTTCTCCAGAGTCTTTGCCTGTCACCTAGTTATCCGCAGGACGAGCAGAACAGGGACTGAGAAATGTGCAGCAAAATTGTTTCAGCCCCATGGAGGCTCTGATAATGAATCACCAAAGCTTTCGCTGCCAGGGAACACATTTCTAATCCCAAACACTGCCTGAGCACTGCTTCTCCTCTGCCCTCATCCTCCTGGCTGCTCTGTCATCAGGGTGTCAAGCCCAGAAGAGAACAGGGGTCCTGCAGCTCCCAAGCATCCTGGGTTTTTGTCCTGTCCACTGGTCCCCTCTTGAACTACACCTCAATTCCCAGGAGGGGCTCAGGTAGCATAGGGTGCCTCTAATAGGGTAACTGCTCCTGATGAAGGAAACAGTGATGTCCCCACCTATAGTTTTAACAAAATCAGCACCCCTTTGGGCTTTTGATTTAGATACCACCTAAGTCTGACTCCACTGCCTGTAATTAGCACTAATTGTAAATGTCAGGGGAGTGAGCAATGTTCCCCCCCCCCGCCCACCCCTCCCTGAGCAAATACAAACAGTTAGCATTTAATACACACATAAGGAATTGCTTCATCAGGCGAAGGATGTATGCAACTGGGCAGACAATGAACAACAGGTCCCTTCATCTGTTCCATTTGTCACTGCAAATATAAGTCATCCACAGGATTTCTTAAAAGACTGCATTGTAGTGTAAAATTATGCATCCTTTAAAAATAGATGAAATAAAAGCTTAGGAAGGCCGTTGTGTGATCTTATGGATATTTCATTCATGACTAATGCTATTCTGGCAAATTCAGTGTAAATAAAACTTCAGCTTGGGCTCAGGAGAGTGATAGGAGCTTCCAAACATGCTGTCATCCAGGCTGGATTGATGTCCAGCAGCCTGGCCCGCTGAGCAACAGCAGGAACCTCTAGCCCAGAGGCCTGGGACATGCATATTCCACTAAGGTATTCCACAGAAACACAGACATCAGAAAAAGCTCAGAGATTTCAGTTTCAACGGCAAATGGTGGTATATCTTACACAGTGTAGACAGCAGGAAGGGAAAAGGAGGTTGTTTTAACCTGGATGCTTGTTCAGCCTATTAGAAAGAAAAGGTCTTGCAAAATTCAACCCTAGCTCAGCGCAGGATTTGGGAACATGCATGGATAAGCAGCTGGGAGGCTTTGTTTTCAGCTTTTTTCCTTGATACTGCTGTCTTCTTTGCTGTATTTGCTGAGGTCAGTATATAAAATGAAGCCTGCAAACAAAAAGGTGATAAATGCAACTTCTCTCCTTGACAATGTCAAGCCTTCAGACTCCTCAGCCATAAAACTCAGTGAGGTCTGAACAACGATGTATTTTAAATAGTTTCAATTTACATAACTGCGTATATGTGTGTAAACAACCAACACACACACACTGATTTTGGTGATCCCCTCCATGCTATACAAACAAGTTGGTGTTGCAGGCAATCCCAGTGACCCTCTGATACTGATGCTGAGCCCCTGGGAACAAACAGACTCAGCAGAAGGCTGAATGAACCCCTCAGTGGACAGCCAAGGCACAGCTACGCGATCCAAGCCTTGGCAACCGCTCTTGAAGGCAACTCATTAGTGCTTTCGATTCCTTCTAACAGAGTTGTTAGGAGCAGTCTCATTAGCCCTTTAAGTGTTTCATTCACTCTTGGCATCCTGCTTGCCTCCTGACCTCTCTGAAAGGAACTTCCACGTGTTAATGATGCCCAGTGTAAAACAGAGTTATTACTCCTCACCCATTTGCTGCCTCCTGGTTTCTCTGGGATGCTCCCACACTGTGAGAAGCACTGTAAAAATCTGGTGACCTAACTTCACGTGCCTGTTAGCCAGTTGAAAAGGGCTGTGATAATCTCAGATGGGTTTCAGTGAGCCATTTCCTAATGTTCTGGTTTGATCTTTCCCATTACAGGATCCTTCCTGCTCCTCTGTGACTTTATTCCCTTGCTAATGAAAAAAATGCCTGCAAGAAGAGTCACCCTCTGGTCCCAAAATGAGCTCACTCGTCTCCAGCAAGGGACAATGTTGCACAATTTGCAGCCATTCAGGATGGTGCTGACTGGAGCCGATCGCTCATGGTCAGACCTTTGAAGCACAGGAAACACCTTAAAGGAAAAACATTTGCTATCATGCTATGGAAAAGGGAAACAAAAGGTGATTCATGAGCTTTAACCATTTGTAAATAAAAACTGAGAGTGAGGTAGTAATTTATAGAATCACAGAATGGTTTGGGTTGGAAGGGACCTTAAGATCATCCAGTTCCAACCTATGGGCAGGGATGCCTCACTGGAAAAGTGGTACAGCATATAAGAAGTGAATATTTCCAGCACTCTTCTCCAACCCGCACGCAGCCCACAAGCTGCCAGCTCCTAGAGAGAGGATTTTCTATATATAATAAAGAAAATACTATAGATAATAATAACAGATATATACCTATAGATATAGATAAATAATACAGAACTATACGTAGCCCTTGTGGGGCAGTGGAAGACAGGTTTTGATGAAGTGCCACCACCAATTGAGGGTATAACATGTACCTAAGGGCTTCACAGTGCCACAGTTTAATAGCAGTGGTGTGAATATGCTATAAAACATGGTGATGCTTTATGGACACTGCAGTATCCCCTGGGTCTTAAGAGATTTCAAGAACACTCCTCTGGCTGTAAAACACCTTCTTGGTGGTGCAGTACCACAGTTCCATCACCCCTTCAGCCCACTGCTTAGAGAAAGGATCTGAGCATAGACTATGGGTAACTATAAAGGCATAGGCAGGATATAGGTCTCTCAACTTTTCAGCTCATATCTACTTGCCCAAGCCAGCCAGTTTAGTTTTGTTTTCCTCCAAAGATACCTCTGTTGGCAGAAAAAATCAAAGGATTCATACACTTCTATGCTGACGGACTGTCGGAGGAGCACAATAACCCATCAGTAAGTAATGCAGTGCTGCACACCCTGCAACAGCAGGGAAACCAGGGACAGCACTACTTGGGACTGTGAGTGCTGTCAAATGTCTCAGACTGTTCCTTTCTGCACTGGCATCAGGAGCTAAATATCACAGTGCATTTAAAAGCCTTTTTTGCCTCCCGGTTCCCTTGGTGCATGATTGTGCATAGCCCTGTGGAGCATTAAATCCAATTCTATATAGCTGCATGGAAAACAGTAAGCCTGGAAGTTGATGTGGTATTAGGAGAGATCTCTGTACATAGTAAAATACTCCACCTCCCCCAATATATACACTATTCATAAATCAGTGCATTAAAAATAACAACATGTTAGTATAAAGAACTATGTTAGACTCATCCAACCCTGCTTAGTCACCACGCATATCCCATTTGAAAAATTGGTATGAGTAACTCTGAGTGGAAACCTGAAAAAATGAGTAACCAAGGCCAACGGTAACAACGAGGCCATTGTCCCCTGTCACATTAGTCAGAATAGCCCAAATGACCTCAAGGGAGTTCTCCATCTTCATACCACTTGAGACATGCCCTTAATTATAAAGGGAGAGTGGAAGCTATCAAGAAATCCCTTTACTAATCCCAAAGAAGGTATTTTGCCACTACTAGCAGACCCAGTAGTAATAACCTACTGATTGAAGGCTTCACTCCACATAAGCACATGCCTTGAGCATTTCTGATGAACCAAGGACA
This sequence comes from Psittacus erithacus, assembly GCA_009867235.2. NCBI lineage: Eukaryota > Metazoa > Chordata > Aves > Psittaciformes > Psittacidae > Psittacus > Psittacus erithacus. The sequence goes on along the minus strand of WYDI02022493.1, from coordinate 10,923 downwards.
GAGCCATTGCCTCCAGCTTACATGTGCCATTAGTATCTGCTCAGGATATGTGTATCCTGAGAAGACAAGACCTGAGAAAATAATTACAAGGATTATTGAATGGTGCATGAGTGGTGCACAGCATTCAAGAATCTGTCTTCCAGGTCTAGCAATGAAATAAACACCGTGGCCCTACTGAAGATACCACACATTTGCCACGGTCTCCACCTGAATGGAAGAACTGAACATCATGCCGGAACAAGGCAAAAAGGAGATGTTACCAATAGTCATGCTGGGGTTGGAACTAGATGATCTGAAGGTCCTTTCCAACCCTAACCATTCTGTGAGATTGCTATGTCAGAAGCCTGGCTATAATCCTGACTTTCAAGCGACACTTTTGTTAGTGCTGTGTGGCCTGCATTACTGAATTACCACTTACCAGAACACCAGGAGCAGCAGCACTCTCCTGAATGAATGGGACATGGAGGATGGCAGACGACTGAACAGCCTTCTAAAATAACTCTTTATATATAGATTTATATGCATGGATGCACAGAAATCAGGGGAGTGGAACGCTGAGGGGTCTGTTCTTTGTTTAATTGCAAAGTTTCCTTGAATGCTTAAAGCTCAGCACAGACCAACATTCACTTCACATCCTCCTCCAAATCTCCTTCCACATCCTGCATGCAGCTGATCCACATGGACTCTTCAGGCTGACAGAGTTCTCTGTCATGCAGAGACCCAGCATGAGGTCCATGCGGCACCTTTGTCTCACCTAAGCTTTCAGCTACATCTAATGTGAATCTGAAAGCATGACAAGGGCTCCCAGCCACCCAGATGAGCGGGATTTATCTGCAATCACCCCCACAGTCCATCCTTATCTGGGAGATATTAATAAAGCTGTCTACAAAGCTCAGTGCCTCCTGATACATCATGCACCAGACGTGCAAGAGTCATGCAGCGCTTGCATCACCCAGGCTTTTACCACATATTCCCCCTTCTATCCAGAGTAAAACTCCTGCCAGTCCCACAACAACTCCCTGATGTGGTCATGGTCTTGGGACACCCCATGCTTGAGCCATCTTGGCCTGGTCACCTTGGGGAAGGTTCACCTATGGAGGAACAACCTCGGAGTCCATCAGATGTCCTTCAGCCCACAGAACAGCCCACAAAAGCAAGTGGGAGGTGGCAGGGACATGCAGATGCATCTCTCGTCACTTTCCCTAGCAAGTACATTAGCTCCATAGCTCAGCTGACTTTCCCCAAAACAGGTCTTTAGAGCAGCATAAAAATAGGGGTGGCTGCATTTGTAGGCAGAGACTGCACCCATTTATCTCCTGGTGAGGATGTGACCCCTCTCTACTTATCGCTATGTTCACACAGGACATTTCTACACCCGTGCTTCAGTCATCTCTTTGCACCAGCATCGAGCAACCATAAGCGAGCATACCAAAGAGGGCAATAAAGGGAAGAAATCTGCCTTAGAAGAAAACAACACTAAATCCAGAACACTTTTTCCTGCAGTGCCTTGTGATACACAGGCCATGCAATGCAACCTAGCCAAACAGATGCCATGAGGTCTACACAAGGTTCTGCTTTGGGTCACCCTTCTTGGAAAATCCCCAGTAGCAGCAGATGAACCTGCCTCTGGAAATCCCCTGTTTACTGCAGCTCAACCCCTTTTGTCTATCGACAAAACCCAAGCTGTGTGCTTCACCCTGCTACATGCGTCCTGCAAGGCCAAGCCCTCATCCTGCATGAACATTGGGAAAGGAGAGTAGGCAGAGGTTATTTTTGGCCACTTAGATAAGGAAAGAACTACAGGCTGAGAAAGACAGGGAAGAATTTGACATGCTTCAGATGGTATTTATTGTCCTACCAGGGGCAGGAGGAAAATCAAAGAGGCAGCAAGCAATAGAATCACATGCATCAGACTCAGCTCTTTACCATGCTCCCAAGCCCTTCTGCAGCCTGAGCCAGGTAAAAGGGACATACCCTGACCATGGGGACCATGCTAAGTACTCTGCTATGGAGAGGTGGCCTTCACCAGCACAGTGCTGGCAGGATCATTCCCTCATCCCACTGGGCTGGCTGGAAGAAGCAGTTGCAGCCCTCCATGTTCTGGTGCGACCACGTCCCTCCTGGGTGACCTGGTAGCTGCAGCCACCAAGTGGATGTCATGCCCATTCACAGACCAGCTTTAAAAACTACCAGCAAACCTCAGGCATAGCTGCAGTTCCTGACAAATGCCCCTCTCCTCTGTGCCAAACAGATCTTGGCACAAAAAGGAGCTTGGCCTGATAAACTGAGGGCTTCCCTTCAATGAAATCAATGCTGGCAGCCACGATGAGCATGTTTGAGGGCAGACACGCGGCTGGCATCACGCAGCACTAATGTGCTGGCCTTCAGTTGCAAGGAGAGCTGTCTCCTGCCCTCATGAAGGGTTAAAACGATGTGACCTCACCCATGGATGGGGACCCAGCATGGTGCCAAAACCCAGGTCCCTGTTGCCAGCCTGACACTGCCCTGCCTCAGGAACCCAACTCCTCCTTGGCCAAGTTGCTACAGAAGTGGATCCGCAGGGAGCTTTCCATCGCAGCTCCTAATGGGACATAAAGAGAAGCAATTTTCACTTAAGACAACATCAGTCACAACTCGTTTGCCAAAACTGGAGAAGCAGTGGCATTTCTGATGCCCACTGCAAGGGGCTGCACCACAGGCTCTTCTCTTGCTGCCTCATCAAAATGGAAACTGAAAAAACCTGAAATAGCCCAAGAACTGCTGCCCCATGGCCATGTGTGCAGGCACACCCACAGAGCTAAGGGCTTGCAAACTGCTGAGAGTATCCCTCCAAATCCTAGGGAAGAGGGCTGAGGAAGAGCCCAAACTGCTGTGTCCTTCCGGTGGGGTCTTGCTGAGTGATGGAATGAATGCACTTTTGAGCACTACATGGTGCTGCCACTCTCCAAGCTCTTTCTAAGCCTCAACTCCTTGAGCTATTTAATACTTTGATGAGATAAGCCAGTACAATAATTCCCACTGTCTAAAGGCAGAAAAGGGGACAAAAAATGGGAAGCATAAGTCCATGACAGTGGAAATGGGTCTCAGCAAGACTGATTCACACTTTAGACTTGCTACAGCAGAAAGTCCAGCCTTTTCTCTGGTGCTTCCTACAGGTCTGAGCTTGGATTTCTGAAGGTAAGTGAAAATGAAAGGAGGTTGTGGTCCTGTAACTTGAGCAGAAAGAGGAAGCAACTCAACAGACAAAGCTTTCATTAAATAAGCTCTAGGTCAGACCAAATTCTGCATCATGCGGGTGCTTTAATAGCACCATTTCCTTTATCAGAACCACATCAATCATAAAATAACACAGGCAGTTTTACATGACTGATGGTGGGGAAACACTAATACTAGTCATTTACTGGTCATTTAGCAACTAATGAGGATGGAAGTGAAAGGGGTGAACTCTGACTGAGGCAGTGCACAGGCAGCTGGGCACGCCTGCAGCCAGCTCTGCACTAGTGCGTATGATACCACCACCACACTGCTATAACCCAGCTGATTTTGGTGATTCAGGTGGGATCTCGGGGTTACCCACTACAACCACCTGCTCACCATCTTGCCTCAAAGATGCAGCTGACCTTGAGGCAAGATCCTGCCGCTAGTAGTAATTATAGAGGGGAAGTGGGCGGGAAGTTGGAAGCAAGTCCCAGTCCAGCTGTCAAGCTGCAAGGACTTCCAGATTCTCCACTCATCACCCTGGAAGGGCTGTGATGAAATGCTGGTGCTGTACAGGCTGTTTCCTGCTGAGCTGCTGCCTGCGCAGTCAGTGCTGTGTAAAACCCACCATCACAGATCTGGGTCAGCATCTTGATGCACCCTGCGGAAACAAATACTCCCTCCTTCCACATGGGAACTAGGGTATACATTGGCATTGCCTCTTCTTCATATCCCCCTGTTTGACAGGGATTTCCACGCACTAGCCATGACACACACCCACCACCAGTTTTGGATGCACTCCCAAATTCATTTCCAGACCCCAGGAGCAGACGCTCTGAAATGCAGAAGAGAATTCACATGGCACAACATGCCTCGCAGCCAGCATCCCAAGTGAAGGAAATCAGGGCGTGCCCCAGATTTGCTGCAACTGCCCTGGGAAAGGCTTTTCAAAAGCTACCATCATGAAAGTGCTTCTGCTGCACTGAGTTTGTTAAAGCCTCCCCTCAGTCTCCAGTGAATGACTGCCCAAGGCTCACTGTCTGTATCTTAAAATTGATGTGAGACTGGAAGCCTCTGATAAAGGAACACATGAGACAGTGGCAGATCACAGGTCAGAGTTGAAACATATTGCAGGTCCAAGCAGATTTAGCTCATTTTCAGCTGCTTCCCATCAGCATGCCACACTTCCCCCTAAGTACTACACATAGAAAAGAGACACAGGCTCCAGTTATCTATGGGGCAAGGTTAGTGCAGAGCTGAGACTTCACTGTGGCTGTGCCACCCCTGCAGCAGCCTTGGGGAGGATGCACTGGAGCATCCCAATGGACATCCGGCATCAATGCGCCAGGGATGCAAAGGCATCCCTGCTCCCTTCCCCACGGTTCAGTTTTGTGGTCCCACTGTCATGGAGCATTTCCTCACTCGGCCAAAGGCCTGATGAATTCATTTCTATCTAAACCATCTCACAGTTGGTGAAAGATCTGAAATCTTTCTTCCAAACTTTCAATGTGCTCATAGATTAATTTTCAGCTCACAGCCATTTCCATCTCCCTGCTCTGCAGTTACATGGGCAACCACCTCCCTACAATTAAGAGCTTCATCTTGCTCAACTGGGACACACAAATGGCCATGCCTTTGATCCTGCTGGGCTAATTAAGCCTAGATAGTAACAGGAAAGGAAAGCAATTCAGGGAAAAAACTGTACCTCATTCCCCATTGTCCCAGATAAGATGTTCTCCAAAGTCACCACTTCAGGTAAACAAGAAAAAATAGCAGATAGGCATCAAACAGATCCCCTCTTAAATCAAGGTAGCGAATAGAAGCCCATAGACCTTTCATAGATGCTAGCAGACAAGAGACCAAGAGCTGTACACAAAGAGTGGGGGATTTATTCCTCTTGGGCTCAGGGAGCTGGACTGCACCATGGTTAACAGCTTGTTCATCTCGTGAAACCAAGTCCCAAAGAGCCTGACCTAGCTCCTAAGCAAAATCAATGCTTTGAGTTGATTCGGCGTGACATGATCTAGGGTTTGGAGACATTATTCTCTCCAAACCAAAACGTTTTTAGCGTTAAATGAACTAAAACATTCCTTTCCTTTAAGGAATACTTTGGTTTGTAGAAAATAAAAAAAAAAAGAAACCAAAACCTGCACCAAATTTCTGCCCAGTGTGACAGCCTCCGAAGCCTTCTTTCCCCATTTCCTAACAAAAATAGGGCCATGACAATGTTTAAAACCTTCAATATCCTGCAAAGATACAGTAGCAGGATACTGACAACGCTTAATTCAAAAGAATCATACCTGATCATTTTGAGCCATCAAAATTACACTGAAAATCTTGCCAAAGCAGGTATTTTGCAACACTATCATTATTCTGCCCCTTAAATAAGCCTTTTTAACAAGAAGACTCAGCGGCACCACGACAGCCTGCTGCATGAAAGTTAATCAGAAGGAGCTAATTTCAGATCAAAATCTCCTTTACCATTCTGTGGCCTTGCTGGAAATGTTCATTCTCATACAGCCATTTTAAAAAGCTCCTTTTAAAGAAGCCAACTGTCAGCTTGACCCACGTTTGTGATTATGATTTGTCCCGCTGAGGAGGACAGCCGGTTTGTCCACCACAGAGGGCGAGCGAAGCAAAGGGCTCCCACACAAGACAAGTCCGGACGAGATTCCTGAATGTGTTTAAAAGGCCTGCCTGACTATAATTTCCTTCTTTATTTGCGAATTGCTAAAAGACAGTCCTAGGTATGTAGCCCTTTCTTCCGTTTTAGCTTTGGGGCTAAGGAAGAAATGTTGTTCTTAGCACAGAAATCCATCCAAACAGAACATGTCTGAAACAATTCCAAGCATTAACACTGTTTTTATTAAGAAGTTGCAGTAATTCATTCTCTCTTGTTGGATGACATTAATGGGACAGTAGCTCATGGCAAGGCAACAATCTAAACACTATGGATGACTTTGAAGATTTCTATTATTAGGAAAGCTGAGAACTGGTCTGCTCCAAATGCCTTCATCTTTACCATGGCAGAGGTAGTTAATGAGGAAGAAATGAGGAGACAAACCATACCTTCCTCCACTTTTCTGGTCTGGAAACGTATTTTTTCAGACATTGGTATCTGGCATGAGACAGAGCAAGAAATGATGGAACTCAAGGACACATTCAAGTTAGCTAGGAAGCTGCAGTCACCTCCAGTGTTTTCAAGTTTGCGTCATGATAAACCCCAAAAGTCAAATTTTTAAGTTTTCCTGCTAGCTAGAAATGATTGTAAAAGAAATCAATATGGAAATAACTCACTTCTACAATGATACCACAATATATAGTGCTGCTGTCTTTGATGTGTTTTAATATTATCATTCCTTTCAATGTAAATAGGCTGATTGAGAATAAGAGTAGGTTGAAATGAAATGCCTTCATCTCATCAAATCAGTGCAGTCTGTCCAGCACTGATCAGAACAAACTGAGTATGTCCAAGTGATCACCATCCCCCCTGCTGCCTCTCCCCCGCAATGCTGATGTGCTCCCACAACACTTGGGACTCCCTTTTCTGATGCAAATGTGGTTTGGAGACAACATCTGAGCCATCTCTGAGGGCCCCAAAGCCTCCATGCTGAGGCAGGCACATACACAGGCTGAGCACTCTCCTGTCAGAAAACAGGTATAAATTCAATGCAAGGAGGGACAAAAGACATTTTATGAGGGGTGAAACAACCTCTTCCTTGCTTTTTATATCCCTGTATAATGATTTCATGCCCAGATTGCAAAGGGTTCTTTTTTGTTCCCCTTAGCTGTGCTCCAGGCGGTGCAGATAACTACCACAATGTACACGTTAAACAGTCGTTGGCAGTACACTATAATCACCGAGGAGTGCACTGGTTGTCACATGGGGCTTTGCTCAATACAGCTGTTCACTGGCCCAGCTGAACAATAAACATTTGAAGTATGGCAAATGTTCTTAGAAAGGGAAGGTTTGTTATTAATGTAAATACAAAAGGACTCTTGAAACAGCCCCAGGACTTCAGCTTCACTTGAGGAGTGCCCAAAGTTATAAAGCTGAAAAATACAGAAGTTGAAACCCAAGATGTTATTTCCCTGTTACTCAAGCAGTGAGAATTCATTTAAAAATATCTGTATGACCTCAGGGGAGTCACAACCGCAAACCCCAGAAGATTAAAGAAAATAAGCTTAAAATACCTTCCTCGCAGAGTCATGCATTTCTTTCCTGATTGTAAGAAGTGGTGGGCAAACCTCAAAAGATCCAGAGGTTTGGATGCATCTCCAGAGCAGCTGATGCCTTCTTAAAATCCCCCTCAGGGAAAATTTCTGCTCACATTTATTGGGAACAAGAAAGATGATAAGGTTTGAGCTCATTCCCTTGCACTGCCAACCCAAGTCCTTCATTACCTACTTGCCCACATTGATTCTCGCTAACACAAATAATCAAGCCTCCAAATCCAATACCACTAGCAGCAATGTTGGCCAAACCACAGAGGATGTCAGAAGCTGCGAAGAACCCACAGAGAGTTGTTCAGATGGCATTTTCTGTGGATAAAGAGTGCTGGGAGAGATTAAAACCACTGAGAGCCATAAAATGAAAGAAAATGAAAGAAAATGCAAGAAGCGGGCTTTCTCATAGGGTGCAGTTTTCCCCACCAGAGATACTCCTCCCATCATGCCAGCTTACCAATAGCTGATTGCATCTGCACAGCAACCAGCCACAGCAACTTGCTTTTTAAAATGTATATTTACTCTGAATTACATGTTTTCTGGTATCAGTTTTAGAGGCAGATAAAACTTTGCTGCAGCAATAGCTTTCAAATCAGCTATCATCCATGCCTCAGTCAACAGAAACCTTTAATTAAAGCATTGAGTTACATAGGTCCTGGTTACCATATAACTAGCAACATCTTCAAATATTTGGATTGTAAATGATCTTCATAACTTGGAGACAGGCAACATCTTTCCTACTTCATGTTGAAGGCTTTGCAGGCATTTTGTAGGTGTCTGGCAATAGGGAATGACAGAAGGAAGTGCTGATAAGGCACTGCAGCTCAGCAATAAGGCAGTGCAGGAAAAATAAAGCAGATACGCAATGATTTGTGATCTCTTATTTTCCTTGGTTTTGGAACAAACTCTAGGATATCTGCACTTAAATTATCCCAGACCTGGATTTGATGGTACTCCCAGCCATGAAGATCATTTATGCTCTGGTTGAAATCACAAAAAGATGCTGATTTTACAGTACTTACTAGCCAGCTGCTTTTAATGGTGTAGAGCTATTTATTTATAAGCGATATCTTAAGCATCCTATTTAATTTTGCTCTTCAGATTCAGGAGAGAGGACTTGCATATTAAAAAAAGAGCACTGGACATTAAGAAAAGTATTTATGGAGGAAAAGAACAACTAAAGAGATTCCTATTAGCTAGATGAAAAACATCAAATGTGCTAAATCAGTAAGTATTCTGATTAGTATGCAGTAAGTATCTGCTCAATCTAAACAGGCTGAGCCTGCTAAAACACTCCACAGGCCAGACGTAAAATGGTACTTAGCCTATTAAGTAACCTTAAATTCTTATTTATATCAAAGCAATAGGTATATCTATACTTTTTTTGTTAGTATCTACTATGAATGCTTTCTACCCCTTATTCCTTTACCTTCAGTCACAAAGTATAAGCCTGCTGTCTATAATCCACTGTTACAATGCAGGCCAAACAGGGCCTCTCATGAAGGAGTGGAAAAGAGAAGCAGCAGAGCTGAAGCCCATTAGCGCTCATGGAGCAAGCAGCAGATGAGGAAAGCCATATTCTGTTACCAGATCCAAACCTGCCTTCTGTTGGGTTCTGGGCGAATCCCCAGAGGCTGGATTCTCAGATTACTTTGATACCTTAAGGTACAGATAAATACTCAGTGAGATTCAGGTTAATCTTCACTGAAACCCTCAAGCACCTACCCATTCAATCACTGTTTGGGAAAACACTAAAGGCTTCCCTGCCTGGTACTAGACATACGGCTATATTTAGAAATCCCACCTACCTCATCCAAAGCTGTGAAATAATTCTATTTACCTACTCCAAAAAAGCACTTTGAGGTCTCTGGGTTTAGGTTTCGTTTCAATAAAGCATTTTAGCAGAGGAGGAGCATCCAAACCAGAGTCTCTACCTGCCACCAAGCCCTAGAGGAACACATGTTCATGAGATCCCTGTTGGACCCCAAGTTTATCAGGTTCATCAGAAAGTCTCTGCATGATGAGAGCTAGAGTTTCCTTAGGGGAACCTAACAATACTCACCCTAAGCCTCAGCTGTAAACTAGAGGTCTCTTCCATTTTCCACTTTCCTTGAGGGATGAATCCAGCAGGTCCTCTCCTATGGTCATCATCTCTCCAAAATGAAACTTTAGGGATGTCATCTCCTGCCCTAGCCTTTCTATAACTGCATTTTTATAGCATGTCAGCCCACCACCTGCCTTGTCATGGGGCATTTAATTGCCAAATGCAGTCCAGATTAGAAAGAGTATTGGTGAAGAAGGGAAATAGAGGTAAGAGAATCTTTGTCACCATGCAGTAAAAAATTTACCATTCAAGGGACTAGATAAAAAGAGGGAGAGAATAAGCATGGAGGGGACATCAGTCTGGTGCCTGGTCAGAATGGACTGGTCCCTGCTTGTGAATCTGCGTTTGGGTTTTAATCAATGAGCACTCAATGTTAAGTGTATAAACAGCCACTGACGGAGCGCTGATCTGGGCCAATGCCTAAAAGGATGCTATTAAAATGCAGCAGACATCGCCTCATTAAAAGCCACACAGCACAAAGTGCCCCGTTTTGCAGGGCTAGGCATGAGGCGCATTGGATTACCTTGGAAGGGTTATAAAGGTTTAGGTATGCTCCAAAGCCCATTCATCTCAATGGGAAGTTTTCATTGATTCACTAAGGTTGGATCAGGTCATTAGGGTGATAGATCTTGTTCTACACTGGGACCTATCCCCAGTTCTGTAACGGGTACCCTTCTGTTGGTTTGGGGTTTTCTTGTGGGCTGTGCTTTTAAATCCTAAATCGCTGTATTGGTTAAAGAAGCAAGAATGCATTGTGTTCAAAGCAGTGCAGATGCAGCTAGGAAGGCCCCCCTCCTCTAATTAAAACCATCCATTTGCTCTTTGTGTCCTAAGAAACACAACATTACAGGAAGCAACTGTCATATCAAGTACCCCTTTACAGTAACTGTGTTTAAATACTGACTTTTTAATGGTAACATACTTACACAGGTTTGGCAACAGATCATAGAATCACAGAATCAACTAGGTAGGAAAAGAACTTTAAGATCATAGAGTCCAACCATTACCCCAGCACTGCCAAGGCCACCACTAAACCATTTCACTGAGGGCCTCATCTACATGCTGTGTGAACACTTCCAGGGATGGTGATTCTATCACTTTCCTGGGAAGCACTTTCCAAACCTGATTACCCTTTGCTCTTTAATAGTCACACCAGCCATCTTTGTACTCCTCATGGGGTGACTGTCCCTTCTTTCACAGGTTTCAGATTCACTTTTTACCTGAGAACAAGCACTATCTCCCTGTTCAGCCAGGCTGGGCTCTTGCCCATCAGTTTGATTTTGGGACATAGGGACCGCCTGCTCCTGCACCCTGAGCATTTCATTCTTGAAGAGCATCCAGCCTTCCTGGACCCCTTTGTCCATCAGTACTGTTTCCCAAGGGACTCTCAGCCA
>WYDI02022492.1:15573-136976 GCA_009867235.2 Psittacus erithacus | reverse complement strand
GAGGGTGCTGAGGCGCTGGCACAGGGTGCCCAGAGAAGCTGTGGCTGCCCCATCGCTGGTAGTGTTCAAGGCCAGGTTGGACACAGGGGCTTGAAGCAAGCTGCTCTAGTGGAAGGTGTCCCTGCCCACGGCAGGGGTTGGAACTGGATGAGCTTTAAGGCCTCTTCCCACCCCAACTGTTCTATGATTCTATGAAATAGAGCAGCTGGTTGGCCAAGGAGCCTTTGCTGTCCCTGACCTCCTGTAACTGAGACATGGCTTTGGAGAGCAGGGAAGAGACCGCTCTGCTTCTTACCCACAGACTGGATAAAAATCAGTAAGAGAAGGCTGTGTTTTAACCCTCCTGCCTGACTGGTTTGTCTTTGCCCAGCTGTCCTGATGTTATCCTCCTGCTAACCCAGTTGCACACCACTTTTCCCAGTCCTCTGACACCACAGATCTACCTGTAGGGAGCAAACCACCTACAACTGTAATGTGCAAAACAATGAGGAAAGTGAAGATTTGGGGTTCCTCTTCACTGACTGAGAAGGAAGCAAGTGAGAGGAATGAAGATAGCATGGAATAACAATAGCAATGATTTGAAATGATGGATTTAATCTCAATCAGAGATATCTTGAACCGATACTCCAGTATTTGTGCTTTGCCCTGCTAATCCTCACTCCTTATTGGTTATGTCCTCCCCTCCTACCCATCCCTGCTTCTCCAGCCCTTGTCCCCATCACAACCCAGCAGAAAAGATGATGTCCACTAGGCTGCAGCCTGCACTGGGTGAGCAGCAGCAACCTCATCCTGGCTGGATGCTGGGGCTTCACAAACCAGCGTGGACCAGCTGGGAAGTTTTTGCTTCCATCTCCTGACTAATGGCATCTGAGTAAATGAAACCAGCACGGCAGCTGCAGGGAAGCAAACAAAGCAGCCATGGGGGCTGGGGAAGCAGAGGGAGAGTGCGCTGGCTCTCAATTCCTGACTCTGTTATTCTACTGAATGGGTTATTTCAAACTGTGGGTTACATTTACTGGGTGAAGGCAAGGAGCTGGATTAACACGTGTGCATGTGTGTATGTGTGCATCCACATGACAGTGCTCCAACATAACTTCATTGCCCCTAGCTGCTCCATCTCCAGTTCACCGTGTTTCAGTTTCTTAGATGCTCTTTTGCAGCCATTTAATCACTAAACAAAGGAGCTCCACTACGAAGACAGCCATAGCAAAACAGGAACAATACATTACAACCGATGAATGTTTAGTCACCCAAAGAGGTGGGGAGTGAAAATGCATCTAAAAGCACCCAATTTTGAAATGAACCTTGGCTCTTCATTATTCATAAAATAAACCAAGAAGACAGCTCCAAGATGGCAGAGAAAACATTTACTAGTGGTGAAGCCTCCCCTAAATGGCTTGACATCCATTCTGTGCATGTCAGGTGAAGAAAGGAGGCTTTCAGGCAAGTTTTTCTGCTCATTCGTATTCCTGGTGTTTGCTACATGCATCCTGCTGGGTCATGTTGGTCAGAATCACAACCACACTGAATAATAAAGATACTCAGGCCTGTAGAACTCGAGTTCATTTTATATCCAGAGGTCCTGGTACTAATACTGCCTTCGCTGACATGGTTTAGGCAGCATTTTGGGCACCCCAACCTTATTCCTGCGTTAGATAATAGAGTTCTCTGGCAAATTCTACTCTCTTCTGCTATTATTTATTCTTTAAGAAAAATAGGTAGGGGAGAAGAGATATGTTTTCCACTGAGGTATTGAGAGAGATGAAGGAGTGAAGCAGAGAGGTGAAAGGGGGCCTGAGAGAGAAGTGCACAGCATTGCATTTACTGAGACCTTGGGAGGACACAGAATAGGTGACAAGTAGCCAGGTGGGAGGGATGGGGAAGAGATCACTTTTCTGGGATGGGCTGGGAGAAACAAGCAGAAATTATGTACTTGGTCTCTATTACTCTTACTGGTGTATCAGCACTCCTGGGCTCCATATGGTGCTAAGGCCAATGCCTCTCTCCTGGGTTGTTCCTATCAAGGGGAATACAAGTCAACAGATGAAGACGCTTGATGGCTTTTTGGTATTCAGACTCTGACTGCTGGATCATTTTGCAGTCTCTTTGCAGAAGGCATGGGACAGTGTGGCCAATGGCCAAATGAACATCAGAAATGCACCTGGTTGTCAGGCCCTGAAGCCACTAATGACTCTGATCAGCCTCACCTGGGGCCTCCATCTACAGGCTCAGGAGCTCCATTTAAACTCAGCCATGGTGCTCTGCTGGTGGTTTGTCTGTCTCTAGCCCTGCTTGTGGTCCTGCCTCCAGGATAGACCTCAGGCCTGTGTGGTAGGTGGCTAATCTCTTGGATTAACCCTATGCAATGCAACTTTTGTCTAGTGCTGCTCCCGGCTCCATCTGCTTTAGCTCCTGAGTGGTCTCCTTGGGTGGACCCTGGATGTGGTTCACCTCTTGTCTGGCCTGGAACTGTCGATGGATCTTGTTAGCACCTTGCCTGCTGTGTTTATGTGCTGGGAGACATCACCCTGGGTGGGGAGGGAGCTGGGGTCACCCCATTTCCTGCCTTGCTTTCCCTCTAAACAGCCAGTCCTTGTTGCTGCCTAACATGGATTCCCATAGGAGACAGCTTACTGTGCAACTGGTTGCATGGGGAGTTTTCCAGTAAAATGGTTTTCTGGTGTAAAATGCACAATTAAACCCTTGGCTGAGAAGCAACGATCACTCTTGGAAGCTGAGATTTGGGCGGGTTTAGCTGTGAACTTATGGGTGCTCTAGTGTCTGATGGGAGCCCTGGTTCAAAGCCACTGGTGCCTCCACCAGCCAAGCTGAGAGGCCAGCACTGCAATCTGGAATTAGCCAAAACAAACCTGTTTGCACAGAAGGTTTTTGAAAGCCTGTTTGTTCCATGGCAAAATAAGCTCTGTGTTAAAGTGGCCATATTTCCAAGACAGGTTAGCTCTCGGGGTTTCAGGAAATACAGGCATTCTGCTTTTCACCCGGCTGCAGTCTGAAGTCATTTACCTCCATCTCATGCTGCTTAGCTCCCAGGGTCTACTGAGATGACAACCCTATCACACACTGCTGTGGACCACTGAGCAAAATTCTCGGCTGAGCTTGAGTAAATGCATAAATGATCTTCCTGGTGAATGTCTTAAGCCCAGCTGGGTTACCTGTGCATTAAACCAGCCTCCTGAAATATCAGCATGGGTAGATATGAAATGTCAGCTCCAGCCTGTGACAGAGCGGTCGAGCCCTTACAGAGCCAAGGAGTGCAATTAGAGGGGCAGAGTTAGAGGGAGGTGAAGAGGAAAAAGATTTTAGGAGATGTGGAGAACCAAGAGCTCTGATTAGGTACAACAGGAGTAATAAGAAAAGTGTGTTTCCAGGGGAGAAAACCTCTCTAGTATTTACTTGATGGGGTTCTTCCTTAGAAATAATCAGCCTGAATCACAGCTCCATTATGGGATGGTTATGCTGATGTTTGGCTGGGGGAAAGCAGAGGTCCGGTGTGGAGACAGGACTCCTGTCTTACCCCTGCAAATAGTGCTGAAGATCAAAGCATGTTTTTCCAGCATGGATGCAAAGGAGGGAGCCAGCCCCACGCTGGGAAGCAAAGCCGCTGGTGTTCCTCAGTGCTGACAGTCTGAACCGTGCCTTGTCTCTGCTGCATTGTCATCCTCGCTCAGATCTTTGCTGCTATTTGGAAGAGGGTTTTACTGCTTTCATTCATTAACTGATTTTTGCAGGAGGCCCACATAACCCTTTGCATCCCAGACAGGAAAAGCCACTTCTATACAGGAAGAAATCTGGTCATGGATTCATGAAATGCTTCTCTGAAAAGTAGTTTCTAACAGAATTAACCAAGTGTTTTGTTCCCTCTGATTCTTTTATGGTCGTATTCTGAGGACTTTTCCCTCTGTCCCACTCTTGTCCTGTGAAGGGATCTCAAACCAGAAAGTCTCTGGCCAGTGCCTACCTCAGTCACAGTGGTGGATTGTACTGCTGAGTGTTTAGTAGAGGGACAAGAAAATATACAGCACATGTAAGGTTTCATGGCAGTGGCTGGCTGTGATCTCTGGGCAGGCAAAAAGGGATTCAACTCTTCATCAGCAAGTGTCCTGCACACAGGGATCACCATGGCTGTGCTATGAGCAAACACCTTTCTGACTTGTCTTTGAAGTTGGTCCTGCCCTCTGGTTGGAGAAGACTTCCAGATGTCCCTTCCAACCTAAATTATTCTGATTTTAATGCTCTCTGGGGCTGAGGAGCCTGGCTTAAAGCTGAACCCTCTGGCTGCCCACTTTCTGAAGGGGGTTTCTGCCCTGACATAGGAATATCTGGCAAGCCTCAGTGCCCTCCAGGCCTAATTTTAGCTCAGTGCTGCAGGCTGGTTTCTTGTCATGGGCCAGGAGAAGGTTAATGATCATCTGGGCAGTTCTCCAAAACCTATCTAATGTTTATTCAGGATAACAGCATTGCAGAGGAAAGCAGGCATGACCACCTTCCATGCACAGCTTACCTAGCACTGCCCTGCTCCTGCACACAGCTCTGCTGGAGGAGCTCGGGTTTGTCGGCTCTTGGAGGAGAGACCTTCTCCTTCCTTAGGTCAAGACAGGTCCTCTGCAACACTGACAACCCTGCCTATGTCCTGCCATCTTATCCAAAACATATGCTGTGCTTCTACAGGGAAATACTTTTAAGAGGCTGTTTGTTTCAGCAGCAGAAATATGTACTCGCCCTTCCTGTTAAAATGTGTTAAAACCCATGCTACAAACAAAAACCTATGCCATAAGCACCTTAGCTTGTTGGCCTCCATGAAGGGAGGTGTTCAGCCTCACTGCACCCTCCAGGTCCCTGCAGTGCTAGGGGGAGCTGAGGGATATGGGACTGTGGTACCAGCCTGGTGGTGGCAGCTTGGTGGACCTGGATTTTGCAGGTCTGGGCTCAAGACGGGTCTGGGATGAGGGGAGAGGATGAAGGGTGCATGCAGATTAGCAAGTGAGGTTGTGGAGGGCTGAAAGATAGCAGTGACTGTACCCCCTGGTAGAGCCCATAAGGTGGTTGTGGGTGTTTATTCACCTCAGCTGCTGTTTAAGAGCTTGATTTCAGCCATAAACTCATAGCCTTTCCCTCCCACCAACATGGCCTCTGCAGTTGTTCTGCCATGCCTTTGACATAACATGCATGGACATGATGGACTCGCCCCAGGGATACCCTGTGCCTATAAGGAGGTGGGTGCACTGCTTTCTTGGGGCTCCCCTTGGGGGTCTCAGGGCTCCAAGAAGGGTTTGGTTATGGTCCATAAAGCCTGAAGTCCCGAGATATGCTGTGGTGAGAGAATGACTCTTCTCCAGCATTGACTACTCACAGACATCCATGGCCAGGAGCAGAGCTCTTGCTGCTTCCCTTGGGGTGTGGAAAAACACTGTGCTGATAGCAAAAAGTGTCTTCTGAGATACCAGTTTCACCATCAACAGACCCAAAATAGCTGGTACTTGGTGGCTTCCCAGGGATGCTCTGAGAGGCATCGTGAGAACATCGATTTAGCAGGCTCTCTGGAGAGTGCTGAGGATGTGCTTCCTCCTACCTGAAATGGTTAGGGAGATGGCTGAGTAGCCAGATGGCTGTATTTGTGTGGAGCTGATGTTAATGATCGTGTTTGCAGCATGGTTAATGTGGCTTCTAGATTCCTGAGCAGGTATCTTTATTATGTTAAACTTAAACAGAGCAAGGATATGGCTTTACTGTGGGCTCGGCTGGTTAAAATGTGTGCCAGTCTGTTTCTCTCAAGGGTAGCTGATTTCCCACTGAAACATGCAGGGAACAAGCAAAGCCCATTTTAGTCTGTAGAGGATGCTCAGCCACAGGTATGAGGGACCCTTGTGTCTCCTCTATGGTGCAGCAAGCCTAAAGCCCAACCAAATGGCCTCTATCCAAAAAACTGTGTGGGTAGAAGCAGAGAAGCTTGGAAAAAGGGGTCCTGTACGTGTCAGGTTCTATCCATGAGAAACTGGTTTTTGTCTTAACTTGTGGCTAATGACAAGCTGCTGGTGGAAAAGCAGCAGTAGAAGCTATTGGTCCATTAGTGTTGGCTTGCAGCATGGGAAAGCCCTTCAACTGCTGGTGGAAAAGCAGCAGTAGGAGCTATTGATGAACTGTGAGCTTTCAGCATGGAAAAGCCCTTCCTATGGTTCGGTAGGCCTGTGGCCACTGTTGGGCTGCTGCATTCCCCTGCTTGTCCAGACACCTCCAAAAGAGCTGGAGAAAAACTGTGGAGCCCAAGACAGTAGAAGGAAGAGCTATGCCAGGATCTGGATCGCCTGTCCTTTTCATAAGCATTTCCTATGGAGGTTACCGAAGTTGAACAAGCAAGTGAACCCAGAAGACCCACCCTCTCTGGAGAAATGGAGTCTATCGTTAATAATCTTCTGCTGAAAGGGTAACATCTGTTTTGGACAAACTGTAATGAGATTTAAACCCCAGGTGGAGGAAGGACTTCACAGTAATGGACGACTTTCTGTATGTCTAGTTTTAATTTTTTTCCTGGCAGAAATAGCTGCTTTTCACCTCAGGCTTTTTTTTTTTGCCAGCTCTTTTTGGTTTAATGATTGCTATTAATTTCCAGGGTGGCAGATGGATTCCAGGCTGAAATGAGGAAAAACAGATCACGAAGGTGTGAGCTGGCTGTGAACTTGTGCGCAGGTCACACGTGTGCTGGTGGGATGCCATATGGGGGTGTTTGCTTTCCAGGGGAGCTATTGCTGCTTGCTAGGTGCTTCCCAACCCTGGGATGCCTGAGCAACCTTCCCTCAGATGGGAAGGAGAATTAACTTTCCTGGTCACTGTAACTCTGCCTGTTCGGACCTTGATTCAACAAAGCTGCTGATTTCAGCCAGGCTTTGGGAGGAATTCAAGCTGGCACTTAAGTGCTTTGCTAAACCTGAGCTCAAGTGAGCTGGAGAGCAGCACGTGGTCTGCAGGACATGGGAAGGAGCTCCCTGCCCAAGTCTGGGTGATGCTCATAGCTGGGTATGGTCAGATGATGAGAATTCCTCTTTGGGTGTGAAACACAGACACTTTCCAGTGCTTTTCCTTGCGTTACTGCGATTCCTTTTTTCTAACATAATGTGGGATGCTCTAAAGGGGCAATCTTTCTCCATCCTCTGGCTGTGGAACCCAGCACACTCTGCCACAAGCCCCGAACACCCAAAGGGAGACTTCCTTTATCCTCCCTGCCACCACCTCCTTCTCAAGGAGAAGCCTGCTGAACAGCTAATGCCAATTAGTGCTGCAGTGCGCTGGGATGCCCTTCTTTCTCTTTCCTCTCCTGTTGAGCATGCCCAGCCTTGGCTCAGGATGCAGGTGTGCAGGGTACATTGGTGTCCAGGTGAGAAGCTGGGTCCAGGGAATGGGGCTGATGATGGGCCACCACGTGGCAGTGCCCAGGTAGGTGCCCCAAGACAAAAGTGTGGTGGAGGACAGGGGAAGGAGGTTTTGTTGCCTGGATCTGGGTGAGCCCTGGGGGTGGAGAGAAGGGGTTAGAGACAGAAAGTGCAGCATCTCAGGTGATGCAGATAATCTCCTTTAATCTCCTGCTCAAAATAACCTGAAGTCAAGTAAAGGAGGGATTACATGGCCTAAGCCACTATTACTGCCAGGGTGTAACAGACTTAGGCTGCATCTGAAGGGCTGCTGAGGAGAAAGAAGAGCTGCAGCAAATATTGGCCTTCTGGAAATGCCTCCCCACTGATGGTGGCTGGTGGGCTGGTGACCTGCCTGGGGAGCCCAAGGAGAGTGGGGGCTGCAGGGTGTACAGATACCAGCAGACTCAGGAGCCTGTGCAGGGACCTGGTCCCAAGGGGGAGACTGTCTTAGAAGCCCACTTGTCACGTTGGCACTACTGATGGATCCTGAACTAAGAATAAACCCAAAGTGCTTTATAGCCATTAATTATCCTAATGGTGGAGTAGTGACCATCAAACCCATTTTGCAGATGAGAAACAGAGCCCGTGTGGAGCTAAATGACACATCAAGTATTGGGGGAGAGCTATGGTGAGGTGGTCAGTCCCTCTTTCCAATTTCAATGTGCCTTTTCTTGCGTTCTCACAGCTATGAGGCACTGGTGGGTTGAAGGCATCTCCTGCTCTTTGCCAAAAAGCCACACCAAGGCTCGTGTGCTGCTGCCAGAGGAAACTGAATTGCAGAGCTCTATTCATCAGCTCCTGATGATGCCTACAAGATAGCGGCAGCACCGAGACAGTGTGAAGTGTGATTGCAACAGGGAGGGAGCAGAGCATGTTCATTTTAATGAGCTTGTCCCTGCCTAAAGGAGAGAGAAAGCAAGAGGCCAACCTGGTTTAATAAACTCTAGCATGTGGATTTAATCAGATGGATCATTGTTCCCTGGCACAGAGATGAATATATTAAAAAAAAGAATGATTCAAACTTTTCCCCTTTTGTTTTTCATTTGTATTATGTGCTGTGGTGTGATAAAGTATCCTGGGGCCAGCTTGCAAGGCAATAAAAGAGATGGTGAAGGAGAGCAAGATGTTGATCCATGCGAGAGAGCACAAGCACAGTGGGGAGGGAGGCTGCTGGCGGGCAGGGCTCAAAGTGAGGAGTTGCAGCATCCTCAGCCCCACAGCAAAACCCCAGGGATGATGTGATTATGGGGTTTGACCTGCCATCAGCTCCTTTTCAGGTCTCCAGCACTGAGCCTAGACAATGCAGTAAGGTTGTGATCTGATGACTGATAAGAGTTTAAGTTTGGTGCTAAAAGCTCTCCTTAATCAAGTTTGAGACCTTCATCTTGCTACAGGAATGCCTGTGCACAAGCATATCCCCATGCTCCTGTCCCAGGAAGGAAAGAGATACTCACCCAGTCACCTAGTTTCTGCAGGGACACCAGTTAGGGCAATGTGCTGGTGGTGTTTTGGGGTTAAATGGCACTTGCCTTCAAGTGAATGGTGCAAGAGGACAAAGTTTCATCTGGGCTCTCCTTTCCTTCTTACCAGGGCTCACTTCATCATTGCGTCTCCACTGTACCACGTGCCAAGCACTACTGCGTGCACAGCAGCAAGGTGAGTTCTGCATTATAGGAGGGAATTGGGCCACTGCTCACTGGCTGAATGCCACATCACTGTACCTCTGCCTGCCCCTGGGGACAGGCATTGCAAGGAGGCATGGGAAGGTGTAGATCCAGCACAGCACAGAGCAAAACGGGTCTGCAAGCAGCGTAGGTAGGACTGCATTGCTGTTTGCCTCAGTAGTGCATGGCTCTGGGCTTGAAAGTCTCTTATGTGGGTGTGAATAAAGCCAGCTTAGGCAAAACAGTCTTTTGTACTAAATCCTGGGCAGACCACCTGGAGCTGTGGTCAAGGACAGACCTTAGGGGCCTCCAAGCTGCCTCCATGGAATTCACCTCTTTTGCCCTGCCCAAGCTCACTGTCCTTGACTCAGTCTTAATAACCTCCAGGGCTTGCTTTGCTTACCTTTATCTGCATGCCGCCCTGAGACATGAGCAATCTGCTGTGCAAGGCTGGGTCAGGCCACCTGGCTGGGTTTTAGTCACTCTGCTTAATATTAAAGCCAGAGCTGTCCAGTTGCATTGGTGTATGGTGAGACAGCCTTCAGGAGGACAGACAGCCGCCCTGGAAGTTTATGGATGGCTAAAGGCAGCCAAAGGAGCATTTGGCAGGGGAATACAGGTTCCCTGCTGCGGAGCAAGGCTCTATCTGGTGGGTTTACAACCTAGGACAGAGCTTGTGTTTGCAGTGAGAACCCAGGAATTGCTCTTGGCTTGGCCCCTACCTTACTTCAGGACGCATCACCTCCAGAGGTGACTGCAGGCTGATGGTAGTTTTTGGAGGAGGGAGAAATGGTGTTTCCTTCCTTTGGAAAGATTAATCTGAATTGTATCATTGACCCGTTCATGGAAAAGTCACTTATGGCCGCACAAACATCACACACTTTGGCTTCTAACGCACCCCCATGCTCCAGTTTCATTACTTAATCCATTACTGTTCATAAACACTAATAAATAATCCTATTTTCATTCCGACCATTGTTTAAGTGGTCATTAATTGTGGTTTATGTGCTGTCTTTGTGTATTTGTGTACGATGGCTTCTTCAGGATTCCTTGATTACTGTGATTGATTGTGTATTTTAAAATCAATTAAAAGTTTCAACACTAGAAGATAAAGTCTTTAGCAGTAATGCTCAGAGACATCACCATTTATAATGGAGCTGTTATAGTGCTGTGATCCATTAGTGTGGCATGCTGTGATCTTTATTTTCCAGACCTATGCAAGTACCTACGTACACGTGAGTGTAGATATGTGTGTGTCTCTTTTGTGTGAGCTATTTAGGTGAAAGACAGTGTATGGTATGGAAAGTGAATCAGCTTCTCACAGGGTTGCTGGACCACACAGGGTGGGCTGGCATTTGTGGGCAGCCAGGTATCACTCACTCCCTTTCTTAAGACGCTAACACAAGGGCTGAGTCTCAGGACCCCATAATTTCTTTGCTGGCATGATAGTGCTGTGTATTAGTTCTCTATTTATAAAGAGGAGCTGGCTGCTAATGCCCTCAGCTGAATGGGGCCATTCAGAGGAATGTGTGTCTGCATTGCTGTTATAGTGAATGTATCTGTGCCTTGATGGGGTGGAGGTAGAGGATATATGGGAGGATAGAGGTGGTGGTGAAGGCATACATTTGTGGCTGTGCTGATATCATGTTAATATGAGGGAGGAAGAAGAGGAGGGATAGCCACCACCTGGGCACCAGGGCATGTGCTGGAGCACAGATCTATAACATCAAGCCTGTATTAGATCGGTCCTCAGCTCCTCATGTTGATGTTGAGGAGGAAATAGGGTGAACACTGCTCTCTTCATGCTTCCTGCCTTGCTTTGTAAATCTAAATCCTGCATGCCTATGCCTCTGTGCACACCAGAGCATCTGTGTCCAAGCAATTTCTTCTGGCCCATAAGGACACCACAGAAGGAGACTTTGTGCTGGTGCTCTGACGGAGAGCAAAATCCCCAAGGAACCAATGGGAAATCAGCCCCTTGTAACTGATCCCCTACTTTTCACACCATCCTCCTGGATGTCTGCCCACTGCGATGCAACAAGCAGGGCCATCCCAGCCATCTGCCAGCTTGGGCAGAGAATTCCTGCATGCTGATCTGCTCAGCGACATTTGTCACCCACCCCTCGCTCAGCTGCATGCTGTGAAACATGCCTCAGTGCCCCCAGTACGGCTGCTAGGATCCCTCGATAGGGAAAATCACCAGTCGTGTGAAACGACAGGGGAACCATTCTGGGTAAGCCCTGCAATGGCATCACTCTGTTGTATTAACTCACTCGCACCGATGTTAATGGAATAAAGAAATATAATGGTTCCAGACTTCCAAACTTCTTATGGCTTGATTTGCATAATGGCCACTGCTACCCTGAATAGGAACTGATCTGCCTAAAAACGTTGTTCCCGTCCTCTATCATTCAGCTCAGTGGAAGTCGCAGATTTGCCCACAGGGGCTGGTTTTGCTGATGGAGTAGAGTTTGTGTAGTGCCGAACATAAAAGGCTGTATATCAGAATGCAGCCCGATACGGCAAAAAATAAATGGGTTAAAAGTTGTAGATCAATAACTGTTAACGTGACTTTAGTTTTCAGATAGATCGTGTTGACTGCTGTTGATGTGAAGGCAGCAGCCATCCCACTGGCTGAAGCAACTCCACGGTTGTTCCTCAGAGAAGCCTGCGGCTCCCAGACAAGGCTCATCTGTCCTCAACAACCCTGTGAGCTTGGCAGCCTGCATGGAGTCTCTTGTGAAGGTTTTTTCCCCTCTACCCTGGACTATGAAGGTTGGTCAAGGCTGCACCCAGCATCCAGAACAGGTTACCAGTCCCGTACCTCACCTTCCTGCATGACCCTCGGCATCACACTGTGATCCCAGAACGATGCTCTGGGAGCATCCCTGTGAGACAGATCGTGTCTCATGTTCTAGGACACCACTTGTTGATGCCCTAGAACAACCCTACTTGATACCTTATATCGTACCTCCTTGATTATCTATATCTCTGCTCCTGCATGCCCTAGACCTCTTCTCCTTGATTATCCAGATCTCTGCTCTTTGGTACCCTAGATTGCTGTTCATCAGTGCCCTAGATCTCCGCCTGCTGCAAAGACCATGCTCCTTCTGCAATGCTTCCAGCTCTTCAAGAGCAACTGGATGCTTTCAACTGTGGGGAGCAGGGGCTTGGATTTGGCATATGTCTCTCCCATTTGTGACGTGAGGTAAGCATCCCTTCCCTCTAGGGTATTAAAACTTGCCTCGTGTATATCTAAACTATGCTACCCACATAGCAGGGACTGTCTCTCTCCATCAGTGTGTGTTTAGAGTATGCAGACCTAAAAGCTCAGCTACAATGATGGAGACAGGGGGGAGCATGTGGGAGCAGGGAGCCAGCTGAGTATCAGATACCAGTGTGACAATGGTCCTTCTGCCTCTTTTGGTGACCTTGGCCTTGCCTCTGATAGCTCATTACCGCCTGCCTTTGATCACTTGCCTCTCCCCCTGTCTGTACTTGGAAACGCTGGAGAGCTTTCCTGACCAATATCATCAAAAAGGACACTTTTATTTCCAAAATATACAGTGTAATTAGAACTGAGAAGGGAGAGAGCAGCCAGTCCTTAGAAACACCCATGCTGCGACAGTCTCTGTCCTGACTCTGTGGAAGCTGGGGATGAAAGACGACTGTTTTTCAATGGGAAAAGAGTGGTTTCCCCCATACTGGAAATACCCCTCAGGTCCTAGCCAGAAAGGGGCTCTTCCACTGCATGAGAAGGGTTTGGTGTGGAAATACCCTCACCTGCAACACTTTTGCTTAATGGGGACCCATTGCAAGTATGGAGTCAATAGCTGCAACCAGCAACACAAAGAACCTCATCTAAATCATCATCATGTAAAAGCACCTTTTGATTGAATGGTAAAATATCCCACTGTTGCTCACAGTCTTACTTACATACTCACTGAACTGGGACCATTTCCAGCTTCCCAGGCCCCTCTCCCTGCAGACAGCAAGGCTGGTCCACAACATGGAATGGGATGAGAGCATTTGTATCCAGCTGCTGGCTGTGGACAGAGGCTGCCTAACAAACCAAGGTCCAGTTCTTTCCATCCCTGCAGCTGCCCCATGAAAACAGCCGACACCTTAAAAATTGATGAGGTTCACTTCCTGCCTCCGTGCGCTTGGAGCACCAGCTCTGCCATTACCAGCAATGTCCACGTTAATTACTATCACAACCCGAGTACCTCAGCGTGCACTTCCTTTGCCTGGAGAGAGCAGTGACCTGCATTTCTCTCCCCTCAAGACCTTTCCCACAACTGGGATTTTCAGCACTGCTGTTTGCAGGAGAATCAAGCTGATGCTGGGATAGCCCCAGGGGATGAGGACAGGCAGCCAGGTAGGTCTGATGGAAGGTTGTCTCTGGCTCAGGGGCTTTTCTTCTCTTCCTCTTCTTGTCTCACTAAGCAGCAGCATTGGTTCTGACCCATCTCTGGGGCTTGGGCTTTTCCACATTGAGTATATGATTAAAATGTTCACTGAGGGCAACAGACTGACTCCATGGCTGAGTGGTGAAATGCTTCCACTGGGACTGTCTGGAGCCTTAGCTTTGAGTTCATGTAGGTCTGAGTCCTGAGGACCAGCCTTCGGCTTTGTACTAGTGAGTCCTTCTGAACAGAAACCTCTAGTTTCTAAGGAAAAGTAATCTATCCATGCAAACCACCCAGCTCACTCTAACCAGGCCATGCTGGTCTGTTCTTCAGTGCTCTATGGGCTGCAGAAAGTTATAAGTCTCATCTTTTTTGCATAAAATGCTGATTACCCAGTGTTAAACACAAGCATGTCTTA
Source organism: Psittacus erithacus (assembly GCA_009867235.2). Taxonomy (NCBI): domain Eukaryota; kingdom Metazoa; phylum Chordata; class Aves; order Psittaciformes; family Psittacidae; genus Psittacus; species Psittacus erithacus. The sequence goes on along the minus strand of WYDI02022492.1, from coordinate 123,058 downwards.
GAGACCATGAAAGGACACGCTTGAAAGAGAGAAAACAATAGAAATGGTGAGGTAGTGGGAGCCAGCAACTTAAAGGATCATCAGCAAAGCCTCTTCAGCGTGGACTGAATTGCATCCAACCCAGGTATCACACAGCCTGCTCAAAAGCCTGAAAAAAAAGTGTATTTTCAACACATGGACATACCAAAATCAGGACCTGGAGGAGACCAACAGATGCAAGGGAACTTGTACCTTCACTCAGGATACTTCATTCCTGCCATTTACTGTTCACCTCAAAACCTCATGGGAAACATCAAGCCTCCAAACAGTCAGCAGCAATTCCCTAGTAAAAGGTCTGTGAATTATAGTGGGTCATGAGCTGAATACAAGCTACCTGTGTTGAATCAAGAGGCAGACAGTGCCCTGGGATATACGAGCTGCAACGTGGCCTACAAGACCCACAGAATAACCTTGCTTGTCCGCTCAGGGCTGATGAGGTCTATGCTGGAGCAGACTCTGATATTGGCTTGTATCAAGAAGGAGGTGGCACTGCTGCAGGCAGCACAGAGGAAACAGAATGATCAGAGGTCTACAAGACATGACCTACAAAGAAAGATTGAAAGAACTGGGTTATTTAGCCTAAAAGAGATGATGGGAGAAGAGATGTGATAACAGTCTTCAAGTGCTTAAAAGGCTGCTGCCAAGGGGAAGAGAATAATCTGTTCTTTATGTCCCTGGTGGACGGGACAAGAAATAATCGGCTTAAATTACAGCAAGAGGAATCAGGTTAGACACCAGGACAAAAGCGGCTCGTGGAGCATGGCAGTGGGTTACCTGAGAGGTGGAGGGGCTCTGTTACTACAAACACACGCTGTTTTGGGACAGGTTGGCAAACATCCCTAGGGAAAAGGGATGTGCTGGGGCAGGACTGCGCCCTCTCCATGTCTCTGTGGTACCTTCAACATCATGTCTGGTGCTCCCGGGTTGTCTGAAGCAATCGCTGCGCTGGCTGGACAAATCCCAGAGAGTTCAGCTTGTGAGAACTTCCAAGATAGCAAAATTTGGGTTTATGGCAGATTTGGGGCACAAGTCAACATTTTGGGTAATTTTCTTGCAATAAAGAAAGACTTCAAAATAGATTTCTTTTCCATTTTTCTCTTTCAGCCCCTGTACTGCAGCACAAAGTGGAGCATCCCAGCCACACTGTACAAGCAAGCCAAAATGACACCATGCAAATGAAACCTGCTTGATAATGCCCTTCCTGAAAACAACAATGAAATCAATCTCTGCCCTCCAAACAATTAGGTGGAATTGAATCACCAATTTCTGAGCGAATAAACTTGCCCTGAGATGTTTTTCAGCCAGCTCAGAGGATTGTTGCCACCAGAAAGGCAAAAAGAAAACAAAAAAGGACTCCTTCCAACCCATGTTGGGCAGCAGCCGGTGTGCCAGAAACCAGTACAGGGGATCCACCAAGGCGTCCAAGAGCAGCTCAATGCACTTACACTCGGAAGCATTTCCACCACACTGCTGAGCATGCACCTTTGGGGTAAGGATGAAGAGATTCTGAGCTCTCACAAGAAATTATGATTATTCCTGGCTTCCAAGAGCAATCCTTTATTTTAAAACTGCCTCCTAATTCATTTTATATTTACCCATAAAATCTTGGCGGGGGTTTCTGAGAGTTGCGGTCTTTTGGAAAGGCCAAGATTTAAATGGAGCTGACTCAGCGGAAGTCAGCTTGATGGAAGTGGTGCCTATTTGAGTTTGTACCACTCCTGGGTTGGAAACAACGCAGCAGGAACCGGAGTCTCCCCCAGCTTTGTTTTGTTCCCAGGCTCTCAGCTATGCGCAGCAAACCTAGCTGCTGACCCGCAGGGCTGGGGCTGGTGAAGTGGAGGAGAGCAGAAGGGAGCCGCAGACTCCCTGCTGTGTATCACATATTCTGTTGACTTAAAGTTTAATATAGCTGAGATGAGAACCAAAAAAAAAAAAAGGAAAAAGAAAAAGGAAGAAATAATGAAACAAAAAGTGTAAATCCTGTAAGTGGTGGATTTTCAGCCTCACTGTCCAGCTTCAGTCTCAAGAAAGGGGCTGGGGATGCAACTAATACTTAGCTTATTAAAATACCTCTCTGGTTCGCCTCAGGACGCCCTGAGACAAGCAAGCCCTGCCCAGGGGAAGATGGTCCCAGCTCTGGCACTTGGACTCATTTTAACATAGCTCATGCTGCCAAGCCTGCTTTGGCTTTTCCAGCATCACAATAACCTTAGTTGTGCCTGTGGTGCAGCCTTGGATTCCGGACACAATGGCAGCAAGTCTTGCTTATTCATGTCCGTGGCATGGTGCTGTCCCAGGCAGCTTTCTCTTGGGAGGTGTGTCCTCCACAGCGCTAGAGCCTGGCCTTCATCCTCAGAGTCTCCTCCATCCAAGAGATGAAGCTGGAAGGAGAAGATGGATCACAGAGGACCAAGTTGCTGCACCAATGTGGATTGCAGTGGGATCCTGTCCCAAGTGGACCAAGATTCCATCAAGGAAAAACTCACTTTAAGCTCAAGGGAAAAACAGAAGAGTGCTGAAAGTTGACCATCTTCTCATAACTTGGAGAGTGTCTGCTTCTGATATCCTCGTTGTTATGAAGCATTTGAGTGGCAGAAACACTATGAAATATAGCCAAGGCTTTTTGAATTGACAGCTCGTTCCAAGGCTCTGAACTGTCTTTCAGCAAAGCCTGGAAGACAGTCCAGAGCTGCTTAGCAATAGCAGGCTAATAGCTAACCACAGCAGAAGCCTAATGAGAACACCAGTATCTCCTAACTCCAGCTTCATTCAGAAATGAGTCAATTTGTGCCCAATGCCCATAATGAATATGCCAGTAGAGATGCCCAGAAGGAATAATACCATAAATTGGCAAGGTAGCAGATGCATTCATCAGCTCCAATGAGAGCTGGTCATCCATAATCCAGCAGTATCAAAGACCAGTATTTCAGCCCCAGTGTCATTTCCACCTTTGAAGTATGGATGGGAACACTTGAAATTTGCCAGCAGCCCAAACAGATGTGTCACTGCTTCTAAGAGCCAATGCTGGATGGTGATCCAAGGGTATAAAATGCTATTAAATTATTACAGCAAATGCTGAGATACATCATGGTATTCAAACTTCCTCAACCCCCAAGTTCTTGAGAGAAGGCAGTGAGTGTGTGCCTGAGACATGTATCAGTAATGATGGTCAATGACTTGTTGAAGTTGGTCATCCCTGAGCTTGTGTTTTGGGTATCCTACACCTACACTGGTGGTGGGGAGCAGCTTGCAGCGGGCACCAATTTGGGGCCACCTCCAGCACAAGCCTGGATGTGGTGTCTGTTAGGTTTGTGTTGCAGGGACAACACACAGCACCCTGCTGTCTTCTCATCTGTGCGTGGGGTTTGCCTCCAACCTGCTGGCATGAGCATGAAACCACAAGGCAACCTGCCAGCTCCCATCCTTCCCTTGGGAGCCAGGGAAGAGGGTAGAAAACATGCTGCAGGTCCCCATTAACTCATGCCCACTCTTGCTTGATTGTACAAGCACCCCATCAGCCATGCCTGTCATTGCCAGTGGGGCTCACCACCGCCATGACCACCTCCATGAGAGATAGCACAGTGTTGTCTTCACCCTGCTGCTCGCGCTGCTGCTGCTGTGTTTACCAGGGAGCAATTTGTGCAGGGAGATAACTTTCCTCCAGGGTCGCATCCTGCCTTCCCCTGTGCAAAGTGGTGGGATTCCTGGATCTCTCAAGGCTTTGATACTCTTTTCAGGGGAAGGCACTGGGTACAGGGGCATTTTGCTTGCCCCAGGGTGGCCAATGATGCGGTGTTTGCAGGTAGAGGAGCAGCTGGGTCCTTCTGTTTCTTCCTCCCCCTTCCTTCGCAGAGGAAAAAGGGTGATTTGAACCCCGCGGGCCTCCAAGAGTTGCGCGATGTTATTCATGTAGCAGCTAATGGAGCTCACTCAATCCATAAAGATTTTAAGTCAGGGGTTTGATGTTAATTATGGACCAAAACATTTAATAGCCCGTTACACTTCCACGAGGCATTTTTTTAATTAAAAAATGATATATTGCACAAATGGGGAAAAAAAGGGAGAGGAGTAATTGAAGATTGTTTTATTCCACAGCGACCCGAGGCAGCGAAGGCAGCGAGGAGCCAGCATGTCAGGGAACGTGATGGCAATGCCGCAAGCCAGGAGCTGCTAGTGCAGGAAGCTGAGGAGAGAGCAGCCTCATCCCATTAGAAGAAGGTGCTCAGGGAAGAGGAGAACAGCCTGGGCAGAGGCAGGTAGGTGAACATCCAGGTCATGCTTTTGGCTACAACACTGGCTTATCCTTACCTGTTGAATCATTTACTCCTGCTGCAGAAGACTTTGCTTCAAATCCCTCTTTCTGAATCTCTATCAGCTGTCTTTCAGGGAAAACAGCTAAACCCCCAGGGTGGAAATTAGTCTGGAATAGGTCAGGGATGAAGAAAATCTGACACGTCTCGCTCTGATGCTACTCTGTTTTTCATTCAATATTTAAAGGCTTGTTTGAGCAGGAGCTGGCCTGAGATGCATTCAAATAGTCTGTGCAAATTGAAGGGTCTTCCGCAGACCAAAACAACACTTCCCCTGCCTTGAGCAGTGCCCATCAGATGGTGGTCCATGGAAGGCAGCGAGAGAGAGCCCACAAGGGAGCAGCTCTGGTTGGGAGCTAACTCAACACAGGAGGAAGGGAAGTGGGATGGAAACATGGCTCAGGGCTGCCAGGAAAGTTACATCGACTGCTTAAAATTGGAAGTAGCAGGAGTGTGACCCCCAAGTCATGGCCGTGGACGGACTTACACAAGTCCTCATATATAAGTCCCCAGCTTATCCATCCAGCATGGATGGACTTATACACGTCCTCATGTATAAGTCCCCAGCTCTGTACTTTGCTGTCATTCACTTTCCCCAACTCTACAACGGGAATAATACTATTCCCTCCTCGCAGGGTTTTGAGATGCTCAGTTACTATGGTGATGGGGCCATAAAAGTACCAAAGATAGCAAGAACAATAATAATATCAGACATGGTAGGAGCCAAATAATTGCATTTAGGGCACTCACACAACACAGAAGGGAGAACCACCTCCATGCGCCACAGCTCTCAAACCCAGAGGACAAAACTTTTGTTATACCAATGGGCTCACAGCCTACTTAAAGAGCCAATTTCCAATTCCTGAAACACACCCCCAAATGCAGAATGGCCGCCAACAGCCACAGCTCCAGGCATGGTCCTACCTTTCCCGGTGCCAGCCTGGAAGCAGGGAGCAGAGGGACCGAAGGCCCCTTGCCAATGCAGAAATGAAATGTTCCTCGCACCAGCGCTGTAACACAAAGTCCCTGCAGATGTTCGGCCACCGCATTGTTTAACCAGCTGAGCGTTTTGCCACCCAGCACAATGCTGCTGGCGGCTTGTTCCTTTGTCTCTGCTGAGCGTAGCACTTGCCTCATTATATCTTTTTTAATTTATGGGGGTTTAATTGAAAACAAGAAATGTATAACATCTGTGGCTGCTTAATAGCACCTGCGCGCGACAAGGCTGCTTTACAGCGGCGACTGTCACTGTGTTCTTTCTCATCTGGGCAATGCTGAGCCAGTCCTGCGTGGCCTCCTCTGAATTGCTTAAGCAAGAATGGTCCTTGGAGGGCACGTAATTAACAGGCAATGCAAAGCAAGATGCCGTGAAAAGGAATCTATGAGAGACATCCCTTTTAACGAGGGGAATTGGAGATGAGCAGGTGATGAGTTTGTAATGCCCCTTCTGAGACTGCTGGGCTGCCAGTGCAACTCTGGTGTCATGGGCAAAGGAGGTGCAGAGGGGATTTGGCCTTTACATCAGCACTGTGGGCAGTATTTGCACCCCAGTCCTTGCTGGGCACCCACTGATCCCCCTCCTTACACCAGCCTTTTCCAACAGCATGTGCATCAGCAGTGACTTACTATACTGGTATTTGCTGAGCCCAGGAGGGCTGTTGGCAACGTGAATACAAACTGCCCTTCTGCCCTTTACACAGCAGCAATGTGATAGCTGCGGGGACCCATCATATGCATCCATGCTCTAACATACATTTGCAGCGTCCCAGATGCAGGCTGGGAGATAACACCACCCATGCTGCTGCACTGGCACTGCAAGCCTGCCAGCTGTGGACCCTGCTATAGCAAATGCAGCAGACACCCATACATGGCCAAAAGCCCAGAATCCTTCTCCTTCACCATGAGGTCTGGAGCTGCAGTACACCCCCAAGTAGTTTTTACCATGAGTAAGAGGATCCTTAAGTTCATTTCTAGTGTTGCCACACAAATCCTCATGGTTTTGACAGCCTTGAGTGCTGAGGCAGCTCTTATCAATAGCTGCCTCCTCACAGCATCTCCTGGGGCTTGCTGCGCAGGTGCTGGTTCTAACACTTAGGCTGCTCAGAAAGCAGCCTGTGAGTCTTACAGGTGCCTCTTACATTTACACATGCTCATAACAAAGCTGCTGGTAGCACAAATAAGTGAGAAGCAGGGGGGACGCAGCTCCAGCCGTGCCCAGGCTGAGGTTTTCTACTTGCAGGAGCCTCCCTGCACAAAGCTGGAGGAGGTTTCATCCACTCCTCACAGCTCTGAGAAGCTCAGGCTGCCCTGAAATCCCTCTTCCTACTGTGACATGGTAAATCAATAAAATCCCGTTCCCTGCTGAGCTCAGTAGTGGAAACAGGGCTGCAGGACTGCAAACAACAAGCCTTTCCTGGCCTTTGCTATGGCTTGCAGGTAGAACGCAGGGGATGGCAGAGTGGTTTGGCCAGGGAATAAAAGAGTGGCAGCGTTGACGTTTCCATGTCCAGCCCTTTGTCAATGCAGCTTGGTAACATCTCTGTGTAACGTGGGGTATTTGGGCAGATGCCCTCTTTGCACACTCTTGGTGCAGCCCCCACTGCTCTTCCCATCAGCACAGTGAGCTTCAGCATCATGCCCTGTCCCTCATTAATGCATTCAGGCTATGAATTCCCATCATCTCTCAGAGTACATTAAAAAATCAATGTAATTACACAGCAAATGTTAATTATGATCAAAAAATGCAATTGAGAGGGATTGATCTGGAGGAGGGCTGCAGGCAGCCACCAAATTACCCACAAACAAGTCAGTGGGGCTGAAGCCATGGAGGTATGCGACTGGTCCAAACAAAGCATCCTTGGAGACACCTGGCTTGAACATTTTAGTCTCTGGTTTCATTTATTGGCTTTTCCAGCTTGTGGTATCAGTCAAACAGAGTGGATGAATTTAATGTGTGTGTAGATATATCTAAGTGCCCCTGGTCATGATAAATGATCCTAAAGGTTTCACAATCAGGCATGGAGTCACTGCAGCCACATCGGAGGGATGGCTGGTGCAGACCTTTCACAGATAGTACTATAAGATCCAGGATCAACCCAACCAGGTAATTGGCTCACTGCAAAATCACCTCTATCTTCTTCCCCAAATAGGCTCTTCAGGTGTCATGTTGGACAGAAATGGAATTGTAGTCTGACAGCAGCAGAAACCTGGAGCAGAAGTGTGGCTGGGATCATTTTGCCCAGGTGTATGAAACACAGCTGGAAGGACCCTGGGTGAGTGGGATGAATGGGGCATAGTGGCACATAACCCCTGCAGACACTCTGAGGTTGGCCATAACCTGGTTTGGCTGGTAGGAGGACATAAGACAAGAAGAAGGGAATCTCTTGTCTCAGCCCTATAACCCCAAAGACATGGCTAATCCTGCGTGGGGTGCTGACAAAACCTGCAGTGGGAGACAGAGTATGAGTTGCATGGTGCTTCTTCAGTTGGGTATTGAAGCCCTCCAGAAGACACACACCCTTTACAGCCCGCACCGGCTCCCAGCCAACCTTGCTCTTGGGAACCTTTTTCCTGAGCACCTAATCCCAGGGCTCTTGGCTGCAGTTTAAGCCTGTTACAGCTTGTCCAACCCATCACTTTTATAACTGCCTTTTCCCCACTGAATGAATGTTACACATTCCCCTGCCTTCAGGTGTTTCTGCCTGGGAGCACAAACCCAGCTCCCTCAGTCCATCTTCCCAGGGCATATTTTCCAAACTCTCTGAACTCACTCAGTTTGTCTGAATCTCTCTTGAGGTTGTGATGCCCAGACCTGGAGATATATGTCTGCAGCTGATGCCTCACTAGAACTAAATAGAACCAAATAAATCACCTTCCTGTCTTCCATCTGAAACTACTAATACCTCTACAGGCAAGATGGGCCTTTTCTTTCCCTTCCTAAAGCATCAGGTTATTGTCTGCTGCTCAGTTTGAAGACTACTCCACTGCTTTAGCCTTGGATGCTCTCCTGCTGGCTTACCACTTCTTCCCCATCTTATACCTGCAATTTTGATATCGCTTTCCTGAGTGGAACGCTTTGCACTTGGCTTTATTGAATTTCAGTGTATTGATTTCAGGCCATTTCTCCAATTTATCAAGATCATTTCGCTCTGAGGAATCTTGCAGCAGGTTGTTTTGTATCTGCTCTGTTGACAAAAGGTCTTTAGTCCTCAGGGCTATCAAACCAGGACTTTGTGCTGGGCCTTAAAATAGTCAGAAAGAAACACATAGGAGGCATGAGGACAGTGGAGGATGGAGGTGTCAGGATGGCTCATACAGGCCCCATGCTGCCACCTCAGCCAGACAAGGTACAGAATGGGAGGAGATGGAACGAGCATGATGGAAATGCTAATGGGTCCCCAAGGATGAAAACAGGGATACCTGCTGAGAGATGCTGTGACCCTGCTGCAGCCCTGGGGACAGCCCTGGAGCTGGGAGGATGGAGGGGAGATGAGGACTGGGATTTAATGCTCCATGCTTCTTTTCAGGTCAGCATGTGATGAGCTGCCCTGTCCTACCTGGGGGTTTGGCAGCAGACCAGGAGAAGCCCTGCAGCATCAGGCATTAATGAGACTTAGAGGACAGCTAAAACTGGACTAAGAGGGAGACAAAATTCCACCCTGGTGTGCACAAACCAGGTGAGATGGTTTTATTGTTGTTGTTGTTATCATTAGCATCATTATTATTATTATTGTTACACAAAGGTTGGAGTGCTCCTCTGTTTAAGGCAGAGAAAGTCTTGGGAAGCTGATGCTTGTCCCAGGAAGGAAAGAGCGGTTCCTAACTCTTCTGCTTGGGCACACTGGAGAAGCACAAGGCTTTGAGGGAGAATGATGGACCTGCACCATCACCTACCTTCCTACCATCCTTTCCTCCCTCTACTTCTCCCCCCAGCTTGCCAACAGCCTCCTCCTGCTGACCCCTTGGGCGGGCTGAAGTTCAGTCAACAATTACTCTGGTTTTGGGAGGAATTTCCTAGAAACCTTTGCAAAAAACACCTCCTGCAGAGCTGCCTCCTGATAAGTCCCTATTCTCCTGCAGGGTGCAGGGAAAACAGCCCAGTTTCAGCTACAAGCACAGTGGGAAGGATGGGGAAAGCATTAGAAGAGAGATGCAAACAAGCCTGGGGAGAGGGCAAAGCAGAGGTGTAATGGAGGGACTGAATGGCTTGGGAGACATTGAAAATAGTTTCCTTGGGAAATAAGCCTCAACTGGAAAAGGGACAGCAAGGGAGAAATGAGAGAGCTCTTCTGGGTATAGAGACCATGGGGAGAGAAGAGGAGCAAGGTGGTGGGTGAAGCCCTAGCAGACATAGAAGCCTGCATAGAACCTGGCCCTTGACATGGTTATGATGCAGACACAGACATGTGATAAGCCCTGCTCTGCATGCACTTTAAAATCTAAGTAGCTTATGAATAAGTAATAATCCCTTATTCCCAGTGCCATAATCTATATTTAATTAAGAAAATAACTAAGCAATGGCAGTAAAAGGGGCTGTGTAGGGAAATGGAGACAGAAACACTATCAGATAAGCTGCATAAAGAAGGGGAACAGACACAGCATGGCAGAGGCAGCAGAGTTGTGGCCTCCAGCTTGGCCGTGAACTCAAGGCCTGCAGAAGACCTGTCTACAGCAAAGACTGCCACAGGCAGCTTCTTGGATCAACAAGTGAGCTGAAGGCTGGCCAACAGGGACTGGGTCATTCACTTGCAGGTGTGAATTTCCCCTCCTTTGCAGACCTGGTGTTGATGCTGGACTGTGTGTTGAAAGCAATGGACCAACATGCCAAAGCAGCTCATGCCCCATATAACAGCATCCAATGGCACCCAAAGCAGCGCCTTCAACACTACTGCAACAAGCTGGTCTGGTGCCTCTATCTCACAATGTTTCTGTGCTAAAGCATCCTTGGCCAGGATGCTCCACATATCTTGCCTTGGCAAACCAAAGCCAGCCCTGCAGCTGACTAGCACTCAGGGGTGGCATGCCAGAGGTAATCCATGCTGTTAGAGTGGAAGGGGCCATTCCAGGCCAACACTGGCCCAGTGCCTAAAGCATATAGAGATGTTCATATTATGTATGCAAGAGCTTCCCAGCCCAGGCCAGACTCCATGGCAGCGCTCTGCTGCATCTCTTAGTGCACTCCTGGGACCACCATCCTTCTCACCATCACCTCAGCACCTATGGCATTAGCTACAAGAGGTCCTTGCCAACATGGAGCCAGTGCCAGGCCAAAGACTGGAGTTTGGCTTTTCTCCTGTCTCCATGCTGAGAGCACTGTGGATGGTGCTGATGTCAGCTTGATCAGCCTCTGCTTTGGACAAGAGAGAAAAAGTGTGTGGTGTGGCCTTAGATAGCCCAAGTACTCTGCACTTTTATACAGAGCCCTTCCAACACCACTGAAAGTACTTTCTTACTACAGCCCCAGACATTTCCCATCTGGCATTTTAAATAGAATTACAGAATCACAGAATGGTTTGGGCTGAAGGAACCTTAGAGCTCATCCAGTTCCAACACCCTATCATAGGACACCTTCCGCTATACCAAGCCCCATCCAACCTGGCCTTGAACACTGCCGGGGATGGGGCAGCCACAGCTTCTCTGGGCAACCTGTGCCAGTGCTTCACCAGATACCAAAAGCATCACTGCAGCCTTGCTCCATTAACTTTGGTTTGCTTATCATTTCACTCGTGGGGTCTGCAAGTGACAGATACTCCTCTGCTTCCTTGAATTGTCAGGAGTGGGACTTAGAGCACGTTTTAAAGGCAGGGTTAAAGAAAACAAGATCTCAGCCCACACACTATAGATTATAAATAGACCGTCTGGTTTTTAAATTGAAAACCAACAATAATCACTGCTAAGAGCCTGCTGAACAAAAGCAGCCTTATTACCACTGAGACAGATTCATTTTTACCAAGAGAACACAAATAATTTTCAAGCTGCTTTTGAGCTCCTGAAGTTGCTAATGTCCTGCTGCTTCCCCTCGTCTCTGTCCCAGGGAGCCGTGGGAGGCACAGAGCCACAGAAGGGACCAGGAGAGTTGTGTGGGCAGTGCAAAGTGGGGACAATCCCTTTGGATGTGGGCAAGAGAGGGAGGTACTTTGGGGGAGGATCAGCTCAGCCAGGCTGCAAAGAGAGAGAGATGCCAGGGTTTAGATGCACTCTAATTGCTGTTTTACGGCAGGGTTACATGAGGTCTGGAGAAACCTGAGTGGAGAAACATGGCTTAGCCCGGCTGAAGCTGAGGAGTGGGGATGTGACAGGCTGTGTTGCAAGGGGCATAGCCATACAGGTAAGCTTGTCGTTCAGTTCCTATTGAGCAATAGAGAAGAGCACAACTTCCAGAGAAGACCGGATGTGCACAAAGCTCATGAGCATACAGCAGGTACCTGCTGCTGTGAAGGTCATGTGCTGAGAGGTATGGTCCATAGCAGCTTGGTGTGGAGGTGTATGAGCTGCAGGGACTTCTTGGATTTGGGTTATCAAGGAGGATAACTGAGGTAACCCTACCTCATTGGCTCATCAGAGATGTCACAGTGCCAATAGCAAGGTCCAGAGATGGGCAATGAATGTACTGGAGGGTCTGCAAAGCCTAGAAGTAGAAGGATGGGATTCCCAGAATTGCCTGCCCTCTACTCCTTGACCAGAGCAAGCAACCAGAGCAGGGAGATGGGTCTGCAGAAATTGCCACAGGGAGCAGGGTGCATCTCAGCAGGATGAAAAGCATTGCCACCAGGCATTAGGGCTGGGAGACAGCACAGCAGCCATCCACGGGAAGGGGATAACAATCATCCCTGCAGGGTGCTGTGTCCTGAGCTTTATGCCCCACAGGAACTGTGGATCCTGGGCACCACAAGGAGTCCAAGGGCTGTCCAGTGTGTGCAGAGCAGACTGAATCCTTATACAGCACAGATAAGGGAAAGGAAAATTAAAGCAGCCTCATGCCAATGTCCTGAGATATTTCTTTCCTCTCTTCCCAGGCCGTAGTACCATGAGACCACCAGGAGCCAAGTGCTGGCTGCTAAACCTAATCTGCCCTGTGCTCTGGGAACTGCATGGCACTGTGGAAGTCAGCAACATGCTGCAAAGGTGGCTGCCAACCCAGAGCATGGCTTGAGTAGGTGGGAGACTGGAGCTGGTGGAGCTAATGCTATTGTATCTGGGTTTCGGTCCCTGGATCAGAGGGCTGGACAGCATCAGCCATTACTGATCTGGAGCCAGCATCTGAATGACTGCAGAAGAAACTCACCCACACTGGATCCCTGCCTGGGCTCTGTTTCAGGCACAGCTGCCAGCAGGCTCAAGCAGTTGGCCTGTCCTGTGTTGATCAGAACAAGTAACATGGGACCAACAGCATCCCACAGCCCTGGCCACACCAGCAGTTACCATGAGCGCATACCCTTGGAGTTTGGGCTAAGAGGGTCTTCTCTCTGCCACAGTCTGATTGTGGCTGCTGGGGAGGAAGCACAGACTTTTTAGATTGAGCTACCAAGTGATGTTGACTGCTCCATGTTGGAGGTTGTCTTCCTGAGTGCAGCATGCAGGTTCAGATGTTACAGGGAGGTAAGAAAGGTGCAGCCTTGGACACAGAGGACAAAGGAAAGTGTCAAAACCAATTTAATCATTTATATATTACTCAGACATGCCATGCCTCTTGCCTGCTGGCATGGACAAATATCCATAAATCAAAGAGGAAGGGACTGGTTTTGGTGCTGCAGATAGATTCTGGTCCTCAGAAAATTGCTAAGGGGGCATTAATGAGGAGAGACATCTGGGAATGGCTCCAGGTGTGTTGGCTGCATGCATGGGAAATTCTGCAGACCCATTGTCAGCTAAAATGTATTCCTGTGCTGTGGATGCATGTGGTCCATGAGGACAAAAGTGTGGGGACCATGGTTCCCTGCGTTGAAGTGTTGGTCAAGCTCAGGAGGAAGGTGGATGGTCCCTTGGTTCTCTGCTCCACAAGGCAGCTCAGCACCTTCCTTTCTCCAGGCCTGGCCTTACAGACCAGCAAAGCTGGCCCCATCTTTTGACTCTGTTCAGCAAGAAAATCCCCACTAAGTGACAGGACAGTCTCAGCCTGTGAAAGCCAGGAGCCAAAACTAAGGTAGGCCATGCTATTACATCCATCCTGCCTCTGCTGGGCATGCAGTCACCAGAGACAGGACTCAGGGACGGTGTTATCTCACAGCCATCACAACTGCCATGGCCCAGAGGATGGGAAGCAGCACCTCTTCCTGCTGTTTAAATAAGCATTGGATCAGCCAGAGATAAAGAATAGCCCCTTGATACCAGAAGGAGCCCTCCAAATGTGATAGAAGGAGTTTGGCGTTACAAGTAGGGGACAGAGGGCAAAGACTCAAAGCTCCTTGAGAGGTTCCATAGCCTCTCTATGACACTTGAGGATGCCTGGTGGGTATCTGGGCAAGAAGCAATTGCCCTATTGAACAGGGGTCTGCCCTCTTCGGGGTGTTTCCCTTTCAGCAGCACAAGGCCCCTGCCAGCATTTCAGAGGGACATTAAATTCAATGGAGATGGCACAGCACAAACTTTTGCATCCTTGGGAGGCTTCTGCATGGTGGGGGCTGCTGTGGGGAGGGGGGGGTCACTTCTGCTGTTGGTATTTTTACCTAAAGAGAGGTATTGGGTGCCACGTTTTCATTATCACATTTCCTGTGCATTTTAACCCCCTGAAACCTTCATTTTTTAAGAACATTGCCCTCGCCTTCTCCCTCCCGCCCTGTAATCCGGCATTGGTGGCCCCTCGTGCTTGCTCTCTGCCCTTCCCAGGACCACCTCCTTCCACTCGCGCTGACCCACTTGAGCTGTCAGATTTACAGCCAGCAGGCAAAGAGGCTGGATGCACAGAGTAGACAGGATCCAGCGGCGGATGAGTGAGCAGAAACAGCCTCTGCAGGAGAGAGACACCCACACCAGCACACATGGGAGAGGTGAGAAACCTGCCAGGGAGATGACTGGGAGCAAAAGGTGCTAAGGAAGCATATGTTCACAGTATGAATGGATTAGAGGGGAGAAGGGGAAAGAAAATGAGGCAAGAAGGTAGCAAAGGAGAGAAGGACATGACAGAGAGGGGCACAGGGCAGTGGGAGGGAAGCCCAACAGTCAGCCAAGGAAACAAACCCCACCATGGCGCGGCTGCTCTGTTTCAGGTTGCACAGCAAGGACAATGTGTGATGTGGGAGAAAACTTGGTCCTAGCAAGGGGGGAATCTGCTACAAGGAGGGTGACAAGGGATATGGGTAGGGTAGGACAGAGAGCAGGGAAGTTGCTGGCTTGGACGAGGGAGAGACTTGGAGGATCTTGAGGGCTGCAGGGACTGAGCTGTGCAGAGGGTATGGGACAGAAAAGGGATGGGATGGGACAGAAAAGGGATGGGATGGATGAAATGGGATGGGATGGGAAGGGATGGGATGGGGTGGAGGATGCTGAGCATTTAGAGACAACTCAGCATTTCAGGGTTTATTTGAAGTGAACAGACAGCTCCTGCAAGGTTCACCTCTCCTCTGCTGAAGTCGGCCCAGCTCCTGACAGCACAAGCAGCTACCATCCGTGGGTCCCAGTGAAGGGATGGAAACCCCAAGCGTGAGATCCGAAAGGCTGTTACAAGCAAACCCATGTGGCAACATGAGAAAGCTGTGCTGTGGCCAAGCTGACAGGCAGATAGGCTTAGCCCTTGGAGAGAGAGGAATCACTGTCTGTCTGTGTCTGCCTCTGTTTTCCCTGCTTTTATTGTGTTTTGTTTAATTGAATCACACACACACATGCACACAAAGCCCCAGCTCAGGGTATAAAGTCTGTAAGGAAATGAGCAGCAAATAAGTGTTCCAGGAGGAGCGGTGCTGAGCAAACGCATGACATGGCACGAGCCACAAGCAGGAGGGAGTGAAGCAGCAGAAGGAAAGAGGGAAAGAGGGGAAACCTGCAAAGAAGAAAGAGGGACTTGCAATGGGATTTACATTTCTAAGGGAAAATGGAGCTCAAAAGCAGAACAAGGGAAGGAGGAAAATCCAAGAGGAAAGGGAGAGGGCAGTGCAGATGATGCTGGTGTTACCTCTAAGGTCGCTGTGCCCAAACTCTCCCTGAACACTATATGGAGCAGTTCAGAGCATGGGAAGTGGAAGCTCCCACAGCTCAGGGTCACAGCTGAAATGACACAGCTCAAAGTCCCATGGGTCCTTTGCTGCTCCAGGGCTCTCCTGCTCTAATATGAGCAGAACATGCCTTTGGACACAGTACCCTGCTCCACCTAGGCCACCATCATGACCTTCTCAGTCTCTCTTGGCATGGCAGTCATACTCTTCTCTCAGCCCTTGGCTCAGCTAGGACCCCCACTCCTCTTCCTCTTGTGATGTCTGGTGTACTTGTGACTCCATCCTCAGGCATATCAGAATGATGGACATGTGGGGTGAGACCACGATGTGCTGGGGGATGCGCTCCAGCACTCCCCAGGCTCCCATCCCCAAGCAGCATCACCCCAGTGGCACCATCGAAACCCTGGATGACTGGTGCAGTCCTCAGCCCAGCAATCTCCTCCACTGTGACCACAGTGCAGAGGGCAAGGCCACCAGAGGGGAAGGAGCACCTCCAGAGCAGAGGGCTGGCTGTGCAGAACAGTGGCTCTCTGGCCCCTCCTCAGCCCTGCTCACAAGGTGCTGGGAGGTAGCACATCACTGATCAGCCCCTCCACGAGATGAAACACACTTCAGAGCTGGAGAAGTGCAAGGTTAAAGGACGTGAGCCTCTTGCCCAGGCTTGCTGTGACAGGCCTCACATTGTGTTTATTCACATCCTGCTATGAAGCCACTCTGGAAACCAAGACATTTATTCAAAGGAGCAGTAGCATTGCACACATATCTGCCTGTGTGAAGGAGAACTTCAAAGGGGCTGACAGTCACGGAGCCCAGCCATAACCTTTGGCTAATTAGCTGTCTTGAATTCCTTGCAGTTTATTTTTACACTTCTTGGGCTCTGAAATGCATTTACTGTAATGTCAGCAAGGTCATGGCAAATACAAAGCTTCCTAGCAATAACTATGTCCACCCCACTGGGCTTTTGGGATGACAGCTTGGCTTGGGACAGGCAAGCTGACAATGCTTTTCTGATGTTTTTGTGTTGCACAGGACTTATTGAGACCATGGTGGTGGTCATGATAGAGGCTTATGAGGCAAAGTGGGTATCCGTATGGAGCATAATGAGCACAGAGCACAGGACGTGTGTAAAAGTGCTTTCCAGGGGTCAAAGCATAGATAAGCAGGAAGGTGGAGGGATAGGGAAGCCTACAGGATGCAGAGCCATTAGCCAGCTCAGGAAGGAGATGTGAGGTGGAGGAACGCAGGCAAGTATAAAGGTGGGAGCAACGCTGAATCTGCAGAAAGGAGTTGGTGGGACTCTATCCTAAGCATTAATGAAATCATCAGCTGGAGCTGCTGACCAGAAAGCCTTCCTACTCCTGGGCAGAGGAGAGGGGAGATGGAAAGATGCTGTTGTTAGACCTCAATCAAGAAGGGATTTGAAACCCCCAAGCCCTGTTGGGAAGATGGAAGATGATTGTGCTTATCAAAGCAGGTCATTCTGCTCCCCATCCCACCTGTGCTTGGAACAAGACTGTGCTTCATGCATCACTGCACGGTGCCATAGCCTCCTTGGTGAAGAGTGGGGACTCTCCTAGCTCTGATGCCAGCAAAGCCCACCCCTCAACTGCTAGAGGAGCTCACAGCCCCAGTGATACCCTGTCCATCCCAGCAGCTTCCTGCACTCTACACACTGCAGCAGGTCTGCATGTCAGCACTGACAACTTCCCTTTGGCCAAGGTGTTGGGGTTAAGCTGAGGGTGACCACAGCCTGAGCTATTCCTGCTTCTCTCCATAGGGGCACGCAGCCTTACACTGCTGGCAGCTTGCAGAGCATCTGCCTCCCATTGCCTCCTGTGGGCTCCAGACCTGGCACAGGGCAGAAGTGTGAGACCAGGCTGAGCTGCACTGTCAGGAAGCGCAAAGGGCAAGAAAACAGCTTCATTATGTGTGTGCTGTGATCTCCAGCACAAGCCACTCAATATGTGGCTCCCCCTGGACTGTGCAGAGAGATCAGTGGAAGGAAGACAGAGAACAGACCGTTGCATTAATAATCAGAAATGAAGCAACACTCCTCTGCCCCTAGATCAGTGCAATGGTGGTGAGGAGACCTCTGAGTACCTGCAGATGGGTGGCAGGCACCCAGCACTTCAAAGAGCCTTCCCCCTTGGCTGCTCTTCCGCCCACCTGGCTGGGTGTCAGTCTTCAGGACTGCCCTGGGTACCAGTCGGGAGAACACGGTGCCAATTTAAATCCAGGCTGTAGCATCCTTTGAACTGCAGAGAAACAAAGCCCACGAATTCAACCTTTGCCTGTTTGTTTGGGTTTTTGCCTCCAAATAACGTCAGGAGTTGAAGAGACATAACACTGACTGAAGAGACATAACAACACTGACTGCAATTGCAGTTGAAAGCTGCTGGCTGTTTCAGTGTGCTGCAGAGGCTGTGCTGGAGTCAGCTTAGCTCCAGATCTTTAATTTTAAGGGTCAAATCATTATAAGCTTTCTCAGGGAAGTTAATAGGAAGTTTACCTTGCCTCAGCTAAGTAAAACCAGTAAGAAATTCCCAGTGCCCGCAGTGACACACTGTCCCATCTCCAATCCCAAGCACCCCTTCCTATGAGTCAAACTCACGTTGTATTTTCATTTTTAAACACACTCTTACAATTAAAGCTTCCGCTGCCTGATCGGAACCAAACTGTCTCAGATGACTGGCAATAAGACAAAGGGCTTGATTTCAGGGCTGACATCAGCCAGCACTCAAATCTGAGTCTCCCTGCTCCTTCTGCTGAGATTCAGGTATTTCGGGGCTGAGCTCTCTGCTGGGATGATGCACCTGCATCTTTTGCAGCACAAGGCACAGCATGGCTCTGTTCAGCCCCTCGGTGTGCAGCTGGTTGGGGCCTGACTGCACCAGCAAATCTCTCTGGCTAGCAGCCGAGCACCTTAAAAACCCTTTTCAGTTTTGTACCAACAACCTGCACCTGGGTGGCTTTAAAGGATGAATACCATGGGCACAGCTTCAAAGCATCTCACTGACCATAAGGCTTGTGAGAAAAGCGAGGCACTTTGGTAGCTATAGTCTTAAAACTGCACACAAAAATTATGGTGAGCAATAACAGTGAAGGCTTCAGCAACAGGGAAGGAGTTATTGCACTGCTCTAAGCAGGAAAGGAGGGATGTGCAGTACCAAGTCCTCACCACTATCAGCCCTTTTATTGCCCATCCCTATAACCCTCAGGCAGATGTGGAGGATGTCTGTGTACTCTGAGCCTTCTGACATGGTCAGAGCCATGGTCAGGCATGAAGCAGCAGTCCTTTGAAGGAGTCGGTACCATTCAGGAAGGGAAGGTCCTGAGCTTGTAGATCATGCATATATAGTTGCATATACATTATTTATACCCTCCACATAAGAGCTGCTGGGTGCATCTACAGACCCTCCACTGACACCTGCCTCTGAGTAGTGGCTGCATAAAGCTCCTCGACAGACCTGGAGGATGAGACGTGGTGAAATCCCAAACATGAGTATTGCATCAAAGGTACAGTAATTATCAGAGCGCAGATAAATAATGACTTCCTCAATTTCAGGGGCTGGAGGGAGAGCTAGGGCTGTTTAACCAGCCTCCTGGAGCTTCAATCCCAGGGAGAGTGGCAGAAGCACAAGGTCCAGACCTGGGGACACACTGTGTCTGTGCTGGTGCCTCCAGGGCCAGTCCCAGATGCTCCATTGGGGTGCATTGAGGGTGTGTGTCCATGCTGCTGGCAGAGGAGCTGGGGAGCTCAATGAGGAGCTGCTGGGTGGACTTGAGTGGGATTGCTCCTGCATGGAGAGCTCTGACAGTCCTCCACGCATGCATAAATCACTCTTTGTTTGGCTGACACTCAGGAGAAAGCCTCTTGCAAGACTTATTAGAGGATATTGCACACAGATGGTAGGAGATTGCCCCAAGTATCCTCATGGATAAGCTGTGGTGAGGCAGAGCCTATGGTGCTATGCAGTGCAAAATGAAGAGGGGTGGCTGGGACAGTACCAGCAACGTATCCTTCCACTGCATGTCCCCTCTTCTGATGATTTTCCTTCTCTCATTACTGTCTTCCTTATTTTCCCCAGGACTTCTGCCTGCTCCAAAACTGCTGCTGTGTCAGCTGGCCAAGGTGCAGGAAGGATATGTAAGCATCCTGACAGACATAACAGCCACTTCCAACAGCAGGTACCTGCCTCTGCAAAGGGCATCCACATTTACAGCCACTATTTCAACCAGCCCCTGAGGCTGGACAGGAGGTTTTCCACCCATACGATGCTCAGGGGGATAGCTGCTGCCCCGACAAATCAGTGCTCATGTACCACCCTGCCCAGCACCACCAGGCTCTGAGACCTGGGAACCAGCACAGGGTAAAGACTGTCCCATCCTATCCTGCTGGGAATAGGGACAAGGAGCAAGACATCGGGGAGGATCATTACTTTCATAGTGGGTTTGCTAGCAGGGAAATCTGCTCCTTTCAGCTCCACCTCTCTGCAGAGTCAGTGGCTCCCACTACCATGCATTACATTTTATTCTGTGAGTACAAAGCCATTTCCACTGAGGGTAAGGACACTGAAGCACAGAGAAAGAGGAGAATGATATCTTATCTTTCTTTAATCCCCACCGTCCCAAAGGATCCTGGTGTCATTTGCTTTACTTTCTATATGTATGCACAGCTAATTAGCATTACCACAGAACTGCAGGTATTCTCAGACTTAGTAGAGGGAATATCTTGTAATAGGAGGGTAAGCAAATTGTCTCTGCTGTTTCTATTACAGCCAGCTTTGATTATCCAGGGTAATGGGATAACAGGGACAAAGCAAAAAACATGGATAACATGAAACCTATGCAAATCAAGCTAGAAAAAATGCTGAGAGTAATGGAGAAAAGAAAGGTCAGTGATACTGATTAAGGAGCATGGAGATCCCTGTGGTAGCACTGCCCTCAGCTCATAAATCCATACACAATGGTACCTGGGCACAGCAGGTTTGCAGCAGATCTATAGGGTCTGTCACTATGCAGGGGAAGCAGAGACAAACCCTGCACAGCAAAGCCAAGCTGCAGCAGAGGGAGGCGAATTGCATTAAAGCTGAGCATTTCCAAGCCTCCAAGTGAGGGATTTGTCATTAAAATGAATAAGATTTGGGCACTCAACCTACCTCCTCCCTACATGAACAGGAAGAAGCTCAATTTAAAGGTCAGTGTCTTAATGACTTTCGCTGTGTATATATCAGGGTAATTCCTCTTCAAACAGAAATCCAGCACCTCCTCAGTGAGCCACAGCCAGTGTTTGAAGGAACATGACAGGTATAGCTTCACTGTTAAAACAGGAGGGGAAAGGCTAAGAGAAGAGCTGACTTCAATGGCATCTCCGTGCAGTATGTCCCAACCTGAGGAAAGGAGACAGCGCTTTCGCTCCTCTGTGGTCTCCTGTCTCAGCAAAGACGGAGTTCACTCTGCTCTGGCAAAGGGGATTCTCAAACCCTCGGCGCCACTATCTTGGAGGCAGCTCTGAAAAATCACTGGTAGTGGGTGGATAGAAAGGGCAGCAGTGGAGATGAGACAGAAAGAAGAGAGGGAGGAATCTTAGAGGAAGACGAACCTTCTTAATGGGTTTATTGATTTAACCCAAAGAGAGAACAGTAGGGGGAAATTTATGCCATCTAAATGCAAACCAGCAATAAAAATAATCATTAGAGTCATAATCTCAATCTGTTAGCATTTTAGGTAGAAATAAGCTTAACGGGAGATATTTTCCATGTAAACTATTTGCATTTACTTGGTACGAATGAGCCTCTTAAATATAACTCAATCATTATCACACGCTTTTTTTCTGAGGGGCTGTTTCCAGTCCTCAGTTCTTTGAAGTGCCTGATGATTCCATAGGCCCTGTTGAGCCTGACTTGGAAAAGCTGCTGACCCACTGCTGCTGTGATCCAGTGTCCATATTCCTGTGGATATTCCCATTTCCATACTGGAAATACATGTGGATTTTGACAGCGGTTAGAAACGATCACTCTTTACACGAATTATGCTGCCATTCTGTGACCAGCCAAAGAGGCTGCATCATTCACTTAGATCTTGGGACTTTTAATTGAGGAAAAGTAACTTCAGAAGATGTTTCCAAGCCCTTCATCTTCTAGAAGTGAGAACCATCTGACAATCTGCCTTAGCTTTCCCTCTTGTAAAAGAGGAGGAAAACATGGGGGTTTTCCCTTTGCAGAGAAGCTGCAAGGCTGGTGCCAAGCCCGCATCCCTGGTGCAGGAGCACAAATTGGATGTGTCCTCCTGGATCTCAGAAGGAGCTTTTCCGGCCTTGTCCCCAAGATCAGCCGCTGTGGGGGCACGGCGCTGCCCACGTGCAGATGCTCAGGGGAGGTCACTGTCCGTGTGACTCCCACACCACACGCATCTCACGTCACAAGGCAAGCAATAAATACCAGCTTCTGCCTGGGGACACCTTTTAATCTTCTTGCTAGATTTCCTTACACTAGTCCAGAGTCTCAGCTGGGCCAGACATGATCTTACTTAGCTTTCCATCCACAGGGCTGTGCTAAACCAAGGCTGCTATTTCATGCCACATGATGGTAGGGCCTGGGGCTGCTCCCATTCATGGCACTGAGAGGGTTTCCACCATCCTGCAGCAGCCCATACACTGCTCAAGGGAGGAAAACATCCCATGGAGGTGGCCAAACAGACCAGCATCCTCAGTGCTGCGAAGCTCTCAAGCCCCTTGCAGACCTGCTGGTGCCAGGATGATTTCAGATAGCAGATGCCAGAGCAGTGGGTCTCCAGAGCCAGGCATCTGCCATTGGCAGAAGCCACCACAGCTCCTCAAGCAGGTCTGGCCCCATGTATTCAGCCTGAAGAGCAGATCCAGCTCCCAGTGCACTGCTCATGGCCAGGTCTCCAAACACACACCGAACCTCATGCTGCGCAGGTAATTTAGGCTCACAAGGAGGTTATTAAAATCCATTCAAAGCTAATGTCAGCCATTCCAGTGTTAATGTCAGTGGCTGAGAGGCACAGCAGGAGAGGAGGGAGAAGGGCTTTGATTTCCTCACTTTAATTTCCAAGTGGGACAGGCTTGGCAGGCAGCAGTGGGAGACAAGGAGCAGCAGCAGGTGAGAGCATGTGGTACCACATCTCATGCTGCAGACAGGTGGGATTCACAGCTTAGTCCTATCAGCCAAACATTTCACTCCGTGTTTCACTTGACAGCATCTATGCCTTACTGGCCATTTCAGAGGCATGTTAGCTGCCAGGATCCCAGCAGGTGAGTCTGAGCACTCAGCTCCAGCATGGCAGCTGGAAAGGGGCTGATGATGGTGCTCTGTATCAGCTCCATCAGGTCTGGCAGGTGGGATCAGGCATCACACCCAGGCACATTTCCCACTGGGTGCATTTGAGGGTTCAAACTTCTTCCTCCACGTTCAGCCTTAAGTCTGCACTGATGCAGCCCCTCAAACCCACTGAGGGTGAAACCAGGGCTGGAATTTGCTTACGTTGGTCAGGTGAGTCTAAACCAGCCCCTGGAGTTTGGAAAAAGCCGGGTAATTTCAGGATGTGGTTACCATCATGCTGGCCAGGATAACAGTAATCAGAGCTTCAGGCCATAAGCCGATTCCTTATGAGTCTCAGGAAGGAATTAGCCCCATCTCCTCCCCTCTGTGCCGCCCAGCAGCATTTGCACATATGGGCACACATCTGGCAGCAGGCTGAGACATGGGGACACACATGTCCCAACAGAGACAGGGTGACAAGGACCTAGTGCAGGCAATGCGGAAGTCCCACGGGCAGAAGAAGGGGCATGGAGAACAGAGTAAATCTGCTCTGACCATGGACCTCAGGGCACGTATTGCTGTACCTCCTTGCAGAGGCTGGGACCCCGAGGAGTCTTTCCCATGAGATCCCTGTCCTGTTCCTCTCCCTGTTTCAGCATCTGTTTGCAGCAGGGATTCTTCCACGTTGGCTGAGAAATGCATTACAGTCTCTTAATAGCACATCCTGGCTGGAAGCTTTTACTTGGATGTAAATACTACGTGTATAAGAATGGCTTTGTTTCATACTATGGAAGTGCATCAGATGCAGCTAAACATAGTTAAGACGGCTTAAATGATCCAAATTTAACATTTGGTTACGTAGTTTCAATATTTCATTTGGTTTTAGGTTAGAAGGCACTGTAACTGTAGCCTGACCTCTTGAAAAGTGAATTTTACCCAGGGATTTAGAGGAAGTCTGACCATTGAGCTCCATCCTTCTGACAGGCAAAAATTAGCCTGGTTCATGAACAAGCAAGCAAAACTCAACAGTATTAGAGAAAACCAAAATTTTCCTGGTTGCCAGATGGGTCAGTCTCATGGTTTAGGATGACAGGACCACCAAGGAGATGTGTGGCACCAACAGATCAAGGTCCCATCCCATGTCCCTGCCCTTCTGCTGGGGAAGAGGGGCCAGGGAGGTGCGAAGGAGCTGCGTCTCCCTGCAGCCAGCATCCCGTGCCACATGGCAGGTCACCAAGCATCTGAGAGTGGGCAATGATTTCTTTTGCCAGTTTTCTAATTTATCTAATGAGCAAGAAAATAAATCAAGCTGACAGTCACCCAGGTGGTTTTGAGCCTCGGCTCCTCACAGTCCCCTTGTTCTTCCAGCCCATTTTATAACAGGGTTATAACCTGAGGACATGGCAATAACTCCTGCTATAATCTTTTCTTTACTAACGTCACTTAGCAGATGGAGTCATTTAGAGGTGCTCACGTTTAAATGAGTGGCTTGCCCTGAAAGGGACAGAGCTGGGGCTGCTGGCAAGGTTTTTGAGATCGTTAGCCTAGAAAATGCTTAGCAGGGGAAGCAGTTGGCAGGAGGATTTCATGGACATGGCACAATTGTCCTCTGCCAGCAAAATTACAAGGCTGAAATCCTGTAGCTGGATGGGGCCAAACTGTTCACAGCAAACAATTTAATTGATGAATGAAGTGAATTGCCCAGGAGATGATTTTCAGTTATCTGCTCATTGCATGAAGCCGCTTGGAGAAGGGTCTGTGCAGTCGGGTGACTCCGGCTAGCTGCCCCCATCAGGGATGAGCTGGCCAAGGCTCCCCATCGTTTGAATCTTCACAGGAGTCTGAGAATCTGCTCCCCAAATGATCAATCCAGTGCTGCGAGCCTCCAGGCTTCCCAATCAAAGACGTTATGCTTCCCTACAAGTGTTACTGGCTAGACCAGTGATGGGACCATGCAGAAGATCTCAGCATTAGCTGTTTGAAAGGGAGCCTACATAATATAAAGAAAAATGGCACAAAACTAAACAACAACTATTTTCATCTTCTGCAAGAAGTGAAAGTGGCTATCTCAGATGGCTCTCCTCTATAGCTCCCTGACCTCCTGCTTAGGCTGCTTTCATAAGCTCCTTTCATTTAGTCTAATAAAGTAAATTATCTCTTCAGCTCTTCCAAGAAAAATAGCCATGAAAATGTACAGTGAGATGAATGCTTGCAACCCTTGAAAATACCTCTTGCTTGTGAAAAGGATTCTGAGAAATGAATAGAAGGGATAATAATTACCAAAGAAGGGTGAAATATTGTTCATGCTGGCTACGCAGCATTTGACCCAGAGGTTGGGGAGAAGAGGGAGGAAGGAGCCAGGATGCTGAGACATTAATGGCAATCATTGTTCTGTGGGGAGCAATATCTCAGTGTCCACAGAGACCAATTCCAAATTATTCAGCTTAATAGTTCTCAAAACAAACTCTTATTCTGCTCCTTTGTGGTAGGCATGAAGCTTTCTCTGCAAGTCCAGTTTTACATCTTTGGTAACTCAGCGCTGGATGGTATAACACTCAATTGTGAAACGCTGCAGGAGCCTTTGATGCAAGCATCTTCTAGACACAGAGCTTATCAGCTCAAATAACACAACTGTCTTTTATCCTTCATGTCCCAAGCCTGCTGTTTTTGTAATTCATTGCTTGGCTGTGGGTCTGGATCCACCAGGACAGACAACCCTATCTGTCTGCATTGCTGAGATATTTTTGTCTGCCCAGAGGGACCTGAGCACCTAAACACTGCTTATCATCAGTGATGCTTAGATTCCTAATTGGTTAAAAGTCACTTAGGAAAGGGTGGCCTAAGAGCTGTAGACTTGTAGATGCTTTCAAAATTACTACCCCCAGGCCAGTTTCTCCATCTTTCCCTCCCTCCCATCAGGGACTGTATCCTTTCAGTCCCATCTGGCCTTCAGAGATGCCTGTGCACCTCCAGCACCACTGCTCCTCCCTTCCAAACCAGTTCCAGCCAGTGGACTGCACACCTTTGACCAGCACTACATTTTCTCCAAGAAAGGAAGGACAAATGAGGTGGAAGAAGAAAAGGTGAAAACACGATAATAGCTGTAAGAAAAGGCTGCTGCTACAAGCTTGACAATGCTGGAAATGGAGGCTCGGAGAAAAGTTTTACTCCAAAAATTACTCTTTTCAATCTCAACAGCACACTGAAGGGAAGCTGAAGCACACTTTTTTAACACCTTTTGTACTCAAATTCCAAATTCACCTGTCTACCGAGGCAATAACTGAAATAATCTTTTTTTATGCAGCTGCACATTTTGCCTCAGAAATTTGTTTCCATTAAACTATCCCCTTTTGTCCTCTTAGAAAGCATATTTTAAATAATAACAGAGTGAAAAAAATTATACGCTACCCAAAAAACCTCAACCCTGGCGCCTGTGCACCTTTATACAAAAGTTATCTTTTTCTTCCGACAGATGGATGAAAACCCTTTTCATAATGTCAATGTGAAGATGAGAAAGAGAGAGGAAATTTCAGCGTGTCCAGCATGGCTAGCCATTTCAACAGGAAACACAGGGCAAACTCTCCCCTTAGAAAACTAAGTTACAACAACATGAACCTGATGCTCTCTTTCTGCTTTGTAAAACGCGATTTTGTAGAAGTTGAGATGGAGGCACACACTGTATTTCTAATCTGGGGAGAAAAAACCACACTTTTTCCATGTTCCTTAATTCTTAACAGGAGATATTCCTTAAATTCTAGCAGAAGAATGTGAATTCAACCTTAAACAACCAAAACTCAAAATTATAACCATGATAACTTTCACTGCTACCACATTTTTATGAGTGCAACTGCCACAGCTCAGCCATTCAGGGGCTCCCCAGGAAGGTCCATGCTTGACAAAGAGAGAAGAAGCTCTCCAGAAACAACCACAAGAACAGAGATGTGAGAAACACAAGCCCAGATCACTGCACCAGCCTCCTTCCCCTTGGAAATGAATGCCATGAGTCTCCCTTTCATGACCCAGTCCTCCACGCACACAATCCCAGTTAGATCTCTCCCATGGCCATCAGTCTCACAACAGCTACTTTTCTCACTCCAGAGATGCAATCAACAAGGTCACCCCTTACCTTTGCGCCTGAGCGTCACTACTGGTTCCTGCTACAGTCATGAATGTCTCCTAGTTGTTGTCTGCAGGGGCTGGGAAGCACACTGGACACAGCATTTGGGATCCCACAGGATGGTCACCAAGTCTGGTGTTCAAACTGCAAGGAAAACAATCAGAAAACATAAGAGGGAGTTTCATCAAGGGGTATAAAGGATTGACTGGTGGCTTGATTAACATGAAGCCATCCTAGGGACAGCACAGCTACTCAAGTCGTGAATCAGACACAGAGACACCGGAACCAGAGGTGAACAGGAAGAGAACCAAGGGGAGGTCCAAATGAGACCAGCTGTTCAACACAGTATCTAAAAGGGAAAAGAAATCCACGCGCTGGCAAAGGAAGGACTGTAAGAAATAATGGAAGGGAACCTGAAGTAAGAAGAATGGGACAGATGCCAGACAGGGACTGAAGGAGATGCAGGGAAGATGGGCAAGCACAGGGCAGATGGTACAAGAGAGACATCAATGCATAGCTTCTGGAGGGGTGAGGAGCCACTGCCACCACCAGCACCGGCCACCTGGCACAGACAGATTTTAATAAGCTGCTTAATCATCCTTACACCTGCAGATTGGTCTCATAAATGTGCTTTTAAATCTGAAGTGTGATGTTATTGTCCTCATTGGTCACTTCCAGCCCCCTCTGATTTTCTTTTACTTTAGGATGCTTGGCTGGCCAGGACTCTCTATGCTTTATCACTGCTGTCAAGATCCTGCTCACTGTGATGCAAGACAACCAATACAGCAAGAAGAAGCAACACTGATCATAACAGGAATCTTTGGGATATTCAATGTCTTGTTTTATTATCATCAACATAATAATAATAGCAATATTAGTGACAACCATTTTATTATTCTTCCCATTAGTAATATTCAGAAATTACCTAAGAGGTATTTCAGAAAGACAACACAAATCCAGCGTAAGATCTAGGAGAACAGGGCAGTTAATTAAACGTCAGAGTGATGGACAGAGCTGGGACAAGCCTGGAACAATATCAGAGAGCTGGACAACCTCTGACAAGTTCAGGGAGATGGATGGATTTGGGACATGTCCCACACCTCTCCGCCAGTGGAGGCAGAACATTCCTACCTACACATCCCTTTAAACACAATATTGTTCCCTGCCCTGCTGCTGTTCCATTGACTTATGCAGTTGAGATTTGCTGTAGAAGGCTGCCTTCCAAGCTGTGTCACTGATCGCAGCCTGATCTGGTGACACTTTATTACCTCCAAGTGGTGCAAAGAAAATAAAGAGCCCCATTGAAAATGACAGCGTCTTGGATGTGTTTTTTAACCAGTGTATGTGTGAACTCACAGCAGGTAGGGCTCTTTTCACAGAAGATTTCTTCTCTTTGTTCCAAATTAGACATTCACAAGAGAGGCAGGTGGAGGACAGGGGACAGGGAGAAAAAACGGTGTTGCAAAACACCAAGGGTAAATACTGCAGAACAAAAGTGAGCCTGTGACAGATACCAGGCAATCTGTAAGCCATCAGGAGAGTGGAGAGCATAATAGACCAATCAATCAGGTAGACAAGGGTGAGAAGTGTCACGGGGAGGCAATAGGTGGTTGGAGGTCAGTTATGAAATATAATCTCTAAATTGGAAAAAGGACAGTAGAGCAAGAACAATGGCAGGCATTTGAATGCAGGTAGGAGAATGTTTGGTTGGTGATTTCGAGGAGTGTATGTCAGATGGGAATATTATGGGAGTATGAAAAAATAAGCTGGTATTTTAGAGATGGGCACGTACTCTGCAAAGTGAAAGGCTGAACTAGCGAGACTTTAAAGTGTACTTCCACTTCAGAAAATGCTGCTGAAAGACAGATGGTGGGGCTCCCTGTTGCTTGTTCCTCTGCGTTTCCAAACACAGTTTGCCAGGTTACAAGCAAAAAAAGTGATGCTTTTCCTAAGTGCATGTCCTGCAAATACAGTCTGGGACCTATAAGCCAAACCAGATCCTTTCTCAACAGTGATCACTGCATGCATAATCTCTAATCTAGCTAGTTAAGATGCAGGAGAGTTGCAGGCTGCGATGCATGAGAAGATGGGCACTCCGTAGGTAAATTCAATTATTCCTTCTACAGAGAAGGTGGGAGTCAATAAGGCACAACTCACTCTCCATTAGCTATCCGGCTGCACAGTGACAAGAAGCCAGGCAGCATCATTTATTTCCCTTGCTAAGCTAAGCAGGTATAGAAGCATTACACCCAAACAAAACCTAACCTTAACATGAAGTCATTTCTACCGTCACTTTTCTGACCCTAACTACATACTACAAAGGCTTCACACAGTCCTTCTGACAACGGCTATATCCAAGCAATTAGAGCTGAATGAACAATTTGTAATGAATAATCACTTTGGCAAACTTCGCCTTATTTAATGCTTGCGAAATGTTCGCATGCAAAGTTCTCCCATTTCTTTGTTCATGGCAATAACTTGCCATTTTTTCCCCCCTGAGCAAAAAAGGACTGTGACAGTTCATTGAAAACAATCTATATTCAAAAAGTAGTTGCACGGATGGGTTATAGCAGCCACATGGTGCTGTTTCAGCTGCTTCATTGAGTGAGGAACCAGAGCTGCTCCAAGAACTGAGGATCAGGACTGTTACCTCTCCCAGCTGAAATTCCCTTTTGCCAAACCTATCAGTGATAGAGTGCTTTCGCTGGATATGGACTAGGTGGGAACAGAGCCAGCTATGATCCCCCTACAGCTGATGGAGAGGGACAAGTATCTTCAGAGGCCGCTGGAAAAGCGGACATCAAGGACACATTGGGGAAGCTGGAGAGCTTAAGATGAAGACCCTGACTCCTTTAAACCATGTGCTTAACTCTATGCCCAGCACTGGCCAGCGTGGGCCTGATCCTGCAGAGAAAAGGGCACTGCTTTGCAGCCCAGGGGGTGGCACGCTGCTTGTGTGAGGCTGAACTAAGGGCCAGCAGCCGATCTGCCTGGTTGCTAATGAAGCCGAGAACAATGTGTGCTCTAACAGACTGAGACACGTAGGGAGATAAGAGAGCGTGGGGCAATAAATCAGGCTTTCAAAGCAGTGCATATTAGGAGATCAATGGGACAGATATTAGACCAAAGGAGCAAGCACCGGAGAGACAGGAGCAATTTAGTTCCTCCTCCTTCCCGCCCGTTGCTAAGGGCTTTTTTTTCCCATTTAATAACTTCCTCATTGTTTTTAAATGAGCAGCAAAGCCAGTGGGTTCCACGTGGCATTAGCAATGTGTTTGTGAGAAGGAAAGCAACTGCCTCCTAGCAGGATTTGATAAAAGCTTCTCCAAGCTCCGAGTGATTTACAGCTTGGGAAAACAAACACAGACTGATACAAATGCAAGGAAAGGCAGAGATGGCACCAACATCCAGGTACACTCAATTACCAATTCATCAGCCCAAGTGAATTTGAAGGGCTTTTCAAACTCTACACAGCTCTAAATTAAAGGAAGTCTTAAGACAGATAGCACTTTGCAATAGGGGCAGAGGAAGACTAATCTCCTGACCCTTTGTGGGCAAAGAGCCATGGGCAAGGGGGGCAGGCAGCAGATCCCACTCTTCACGTAAGCCCAGGGAAAGGACCAAACATCAGGATGCCTTTCACACGCTGCTGCAAAGCTGCTGGCGCACACTTCTCCCCCCCTCCCTCCTCACCGTGTCATGCCCCAGTCCCCAAACAGCCTTTTTTTCCTGTCTCTATTAGAAGCTGTCTCTGCCTGCCCTGGAGGTATTTATGGCAAAGCTGTGAAAATAACCAATCTTTTGGATCATTGGCTGAGCTAAAAAAAAAAGGAGGAAAAAAAATCACTGCACAGTGACAATTCCAAACTGGAATTGCCCAGGCTCTCCATGGGAAAATATACATAGGGAAAAAAATATATAACTATGGTCAACCAATTGTTCAATTCAATTTGAAACTAACTCATGGGGAATGTCATTTTTCCCTCCATCCCCTGCCTAGAAACCCACTTTTTTTCACAAGAAGAGATGATTTACAGCTTCCCAGCTCCACGCTCCAGCGACACTGACACCAATGTGGTGTTTGATATCATTCCCTGTTACATGAAGCTCCTCAGCAGTGGGGGACAGGGCCCATCCATGCTACTGTGATATGAACTCAGAGGCAGCTGAGGGTGGCAGCCGTATGGCAGGAACAGAGGGAGTCCGGCTGCCGAGAGACTGCGGGAAACTCTTTGTTAATTGTTCATGCAGAAACTGTTTTCATTTCAGTGTCTAATTGATATCTTGGGGAAACAGCATCCTTGGAAAAGGCAGCGCATCCTCTGCAGACTCCACCACTGTGGGCTCAGGCGAGGTGCCCAATGCTGCCTGATGGGGTGATTTGCTGTCCCCAAAGCTGTGGTGCTGTCCCTGTCCTCCTGGCCCACATCCTCATCCTATGGGTTTGGAGCCCCGGGGTGGGTTCTGAGCTCAGTCACCTCTCAAACCTTTGGCAGAGAGGAGACTTTGGGGAGGTTTGCACCAAAACGCCCATTCATCAGTGAGAAGAGCTGTGTCGGTCTTCACTCAGGAGTAGGAACTGCCCACATTCCTATAGAAGCTGCCAGCACCAGCCCTTCTCCTGCCAAAAAGGAGCACAGAGCCCTTAATTTCCCACTGGATATTAGCCCTTCTCTTTCCTTCGGCCTCCTCCAACAGCAGCCATCGCTCATACATGCAGCTCCAAGGCTGGCTCTGAACTATTTAAAAGCACAGCAGGTATTTTAATTATTCACATCAAGCACGCCTTGCTTGCTAATGACTCTCTGAAGCTGTCATGGCCAGCACGGAATGGATGAGAACCCTGCCAGGCAGCTTCCCATGGCCCAGCCACAGGGCAAAGCTTGGGTCTGCAGAAGAGCCGTCGTTAGGTTTTGTCATTGAGGGCAGAGGTGGCACAGGGACACCTGGGTGAGAAGCACCCTGGTCTCATACATATTCATTTGCCCACTCAACCTATCACCCAACAGCCTACCCAGCCCATCTTGTAGCCACTGCTTTACAGCACCTCCCATGCTCCCAGCCTGGAGTATCCACCAAATGTCTTGCTATTGTTGGGAGCTGCTGCCCCCCATGCTAATAGGCACTGGATTACTAAGATGTAAAGAAATAGAGGGGCACACATACAGCACAGCTGGACAGCTTCAGATGAAGACAATAGCAGGGATGGCATGTTTCCTCACTGTCTTGAGCTGCTCCCAGGGTTGTATGCAAAGAGCTGCTTTAGAAATCAAGCCCTTGCCACCCTGTCTCTACTTGCTGTGATAGCATCTGCTCTTCTGACCCACATCCTTCCCTGGGGCCTGGCACTGGGGGTACAAGGAAAGCAAGCTCATCTTTTGCAAGGGGAAATACGGGCAGAAAGAAGGATGGTGTCCCACATTCATGGCTGGATGAAAGATGGCTTGAGTTAAAGGGAGCCAAGCTTGTAGCAGGATATTCCTGGGTGTGGAGCAGAGATGGGAATCCCACCCGCAGAAGGATTTGGGCTCCTTCATTTTGACCCCAGTGAGTTTCAATTAAATGTGAGGGGTTTTTTCTGGACCTCGGGATTCCTATCTGAGGTTGTTCTTTTCCCTTGGAGACTGCTCTTGGGTATTTCTCTTATTTCTGATAATAACTTCCTCCCTGCCTTTGCTCACCATTGCTTCACTGTAAATTTGGAGGATTTCCAAGAATATTCAGGATCTGCTTTCCCCCGCCTCTATGCAAGCAAGAGCCTCATCATGGGTAACCCTGAGCTTCAAGGCTCAATAATGCTTTGTGAGGCTTTGCCTGCGAGCAGAGAGCACCTCACAAAAGCACATACCCTGGCTGCAAAGCTGGGATCTACAAGCCTCCTGGGCCATCAGATCCTGCCCTTCTTTTATAATCTATGTGGGTTTTAATGCTAATTTCCACCACTTGCCCAATTCGAAGCTCTAATAATGAACAACTGCTTTCTTCCTTTCCTTTCCTTTCCTTCTGATTTCATATTCATGAGTCAGGGTTTCCTGGCACTAAACGTAAATGCTAAACGGAAATCGCTGCACAGTGACATGTCTGTGTAGCTTCACTGTCCATTTATTTGTCTTTTCAAAGAGCTGCTGTGTTAAGCAAACATCTCTGCCTGGATCCTATCTGGAGGAGTTTGTCTGGTACGGCATG
Source organism: Psittacus erithacus (assembly GCA_009867235.2). NCBI lineage: Eukaryota > Metazoa > Chordata > Aves > Psittaciformes > Psittacidae > Psittacus > Psittacus erithacus. The sequence goes on along the minus strand of WYDI02022492.1, from coordinate 89,976 downwards.
GTGCCTGCAGGGGCGGGGAAAGAGACTCTGTGTGATGATGTCTCATAGCTCTGTTTTAGCTCCAGGGTGTTTCTTGTACAATAGTTTGAGCTTGGTGAATGCCTCAACCTTTTCTTGAGTATTTGCTTGAGTCCTGGCAGGCTGCATTCAGAGCTGACACAGCGAGGGCTGAAGCTGGGAACTCCTAGAGAGAAACACATCCATCGCTTTGGCTCGGACTCTACTGAGGGCTGCTGTAGGCAGCAGTGGGCAGATGTCTTGGCAGGGGAGGCAAAGAGACACCTGTAACATCACTGGGCAAATTATAGTTTCTGGCAACTGGAAAATCCACATACGCACACAAAAAACCCCAACATTTCAAGGTTTGTCCAAACTTACTGCTAAACGTAAGGGACAAAAGGCATCTTGAGAAAGGGAATGTTTTCTGTCAACCAGACTGGCCAAATGGTTTAGTATTTTCCTTGAAGACTATGCTTCCATGTTGAATGGCAAGGGCAAAAAAGAATCTAAAAGGAAAAATCAAAGCAATTATTTGTGTATTTCAAGGCATTGTTCTCTGCAGAGCCCCCAAAGGTGAGGAGTCTCTCCTCCTTGTAAATTGCCTGGGATGAAAGCTTTAAACACACAAGCCATCACCCTAAAGTCCCCCTCCAACCGTCCACCCTGGCCTCAGAGCAATGCATCTGCCAGCCTCTGCTGGTGAACCATGTTGTCCCACTGGTGACATCATCATCCTCACCTATCTACTCTGCAGTTGAACAGGAAAAGGTATCACCACCCTGGGAGCAAGGACAACCACCTGGAGCCAAAGTTGGGCTGTGCTTGAGTTGCTCACTGCCTGGTCTTTTCATGGAAACATCAGCTGAAGGTGGCTCTGCTCTAAGACATGAGCTAGAAAAGGGAGCAGCTGATGTTCAAGCACCCTGGGCTACTCTACCAGTTTTGCTCTTGCAAGGGTCATCGCCACGGGGCAAGGTGAGCAGTGAGGAACTGCAGTGGTGCATATGGCAGCTCTTTGCTTGTCCAATGTAAGAGGCTTTACTTCCTCTCAGCTGCCTCTACTGCAGCCTCCTTCTCCAGGGCTCCATGGATGCCCTGCAACTCCTTATGGTCTGGTTACTCTACTGCATTCTCCCTTTCCTTCTGTAGCCATCCAATGCCCTTTCCTGTCTGCCTTTCCCCAAAGGCTGTAACAAATGAGCTCATAGGAAGGCTAGAGTGAGGATGAGAGATTTCAGACCATGAGAAATGAACTCACAAATGTGTTTGCAACTACCAGCTGAAGAACTGTGCTCCTGCTCATGGAACTCATCATGTGTGGCATGTATTCAATCAAAGTAACCAATAGGGACCACATTTTGAATGGTATCTACATGCTACAGGCTCCTTGTGAGGAAATTATGCAGCAATATTTAATGGTGCAATGATTCAGCAAGTAACAGGAAGAAACAGTCCTCAAACCATCATCAACTTCTCATGGACAAGTCCCAGATGGGACTGAGGGTAAAAACCCTTTCATTAAAAAGCTATTCAGTTGTGGTAAAACTGCTCTATGTGTCTCACTGAGACAGAAGAAGGCTGATTGTCAAAAGTGACTTGAGCTTGAAAGCTGTAGGGAAATCAGAAAGCTACCTCACATTTGAACAGGGGTTTTGAAATCCGTCTTTTGGGACCTGAAAGCACAGCTAGATCTCACACAGCTGAAGGTATCTTACAGCTGGGTGTCTAGGTTAAGGTAATTGTCTAGACTTCTTTTATCATCAGTGAACAGAGATGCGCACCAGCCCCCAGAGAGTGATTCATTCTTCCTGTCTTAGGCATCTTTTTTTGGATGGGATGAATTACATTCTGGAGGTGTTGAACTTTCTCCACCAACTATGGAGGAGTCTAGAGGATGAACTTAGTCTAGACAACCTTTTGATTGCTAAAACAAGCAGGACTTGACTGGTGAAAGCAACTCAAGCTGTAACAATACAGTATTGTAGCTATGTTAGTTCAGGAGCATTAGGCCAACAGCTATAGCAAACAGACACAAGAGTAGCAGTTCTTTCTGCAGGCAGGAGGTGGATGAATAAAAATCCTCTCTCCTCACCATAAGCACATGCTGTGGTGATCTCAATATTTAAGGAAGACCTGAGGACACTCTGGTACCTCATCTAATTAATTTCTGTCATGCAAAAGGTACAGATTACATCCAATCCCTTCCAAAGCATGGCCTGAAAGGTGTGATTTTGCAGTCCTGGGATAAAAGCAGGGGCTGGTCTCTCAAGTGAGTGTAGCCCTCCAAAAAGATCAATCTTTTTACCGAGCTTGGGTTTTCCTGAGATTAACAATCCCAAACTTGCAAAAATCAACAATTCAGCTCTGATAAACCCAGCTGTATTCTTGTACCCATCCTCCCAGTTTTGAGCAACCATGTCATGTAGTTTTAAGGGTTTGGTTACAAGCTTGAGAGCTATTTTGTATACAAGAGGCTCCATGTCTCTCTTTTGCTATAGTCCAGGGTCAATGCTAATAACCTAAAGTGCAAAAATAATCCTACTGTCTTCTAGGGGGCTTCTTGCTGTGAGCCTTCCAGAAACCAATGAGATTATTACTGCCGTGACTTCTGTGGGGGCCAATTTCAATCCTCTTAGAAAAGTAAGATCCAGACACCTTTTAGAGCCATCATGCCCAAACCTCTCCGTCATCGCTCCTGCAATATACCATTGGCCACGTTATCTATTCAAAACCGAGGACTGGAGGTCCAGAAACTGTAGAGGAAAACCAGACATTGCAACTTCAAAGATCAACATGAGACAATCAAATATAAATAGGTAAATAAATGAAAGAAGGCATTACCAGAAGAAGGCCAGACTGCCATCCATAAATAGCTTTTTAAAGGAAATGTCTGAAACTGGTTCTGAGCGGGGCACCTAAATCACGAAAAGCATGTCAGGACCCATTTCCAAAGCCAACAAATGTGCAGAAAGAGTGGGAATAAAATTCAGGAAGCTAAAGACAAAGATGAAGGATTTTTAACTACGCAGAGTTGTGAGCTTTAATTCACAAGGAGAGAGATTTGTATTCTTTCCTGGGGTGTACTACTGCCAGAAGCAGAATGCGGCTGACGACAAAAAGCTGATGGCTGGAAGCCAAAGGGTTTCTTAGGGGCCAGGGAAATGCCTGGGTGCCTTCAGTTCTCTATACCAATTGGCTTACCTGGTCAGAAAAAAATAAGAAGTGTTTTTTCCTGACTTATCTGGAAAATCAAGAGGGATCATACTTATTAAAGGGGATGTTCGTAGTGCTCATGGGAACGCGTTCAAGACAGGGTTTGATTCACAGTGAAATACCAAAAGTAACACCAAAGATGTGAAGTATGCATCTATCTGTCTATCTAGGAACATTCACACATGCACGACACACAGGCTTCTTAGAGCTTAGTGATATAAATTAGACTCGTGTGAATTGAACAGATTATTTAATGACATGACGGCCCAGTGGGACAGATACAGCACTGATAGCTTGGTTTCTCCTTTTTGGCTTGGTTTCTCCTTTTCTGCTTGCTTTCAGACATTGAGTTACGTGGGCCAAGTTTCTACAGCTGTGCCTCCATTTCTCTGTATTTCAAAACAGGGTAATGTGACTGCGAACTGGTGGAGACCTCTTAAGGAAAGGTACCTCATAAGAGATTTTTCTCTTTTAAATCCTGAAAAGTGCTAGCCAAATGCTAGTTCTTAAATACAGCTGGTGAAGAATTATAAGAATTGATTTCTGCAGACGACTACATCATTGCATTGGAAAGTCAACAACCATCTTCCATACCAGCTTTTAAATATGGGATTGAAAATATTCAGTTAATGGTGTATTTTTGGTTCAGATTGTTCTCTGACAAGCAGGGAACACAGAGCATTAGGCTTGGTATTAAATGCTGTGTTGACAGAGAACACAAATGTCAGTATGACCATCTCAGAAAAGATATTTTAGAATATGTAAAATGACTCAGGATTACTCATAATGATATCTTACAACAAGCAGTGAAAACTTTTACTTTAGGAAAATTCTTGGAATTGCTAACAATGTAAAGAAAATACAGTTATAAAAAACCTGCCTCCCTCGATAAATGAATACAAAGACTTCAGGCTCCAAAGATGAATACTGTAAACCAAACCCAAGACAGAATACTAAAAACTCTAACAGAAATCTCAATACATAATCAAGGGAAAAGGCAACATCACAAATACAAATGGCCAAAGGAGACTTTCATGAAAGGGGCAGCAAGATGAAAGAGTTTGGTTTGCCTTCTTACAAGGGAGTTTTTATATATGTACAAAAATATGGAAATGCTTCAGAACAAATGCAAAATTATTTTAATAAGATGTAGCTCAGTCGAGAAAAAGACAAAACCAAAGAGCCCAACGCTACAGTATCATACCAATGGTCAAAGGGCTAAAAACCCCATCGCAAAGGCTGTGATCAGTTAGTTCTGCTCAGGCAGTCCCAGTCAGACATTAGTTCACTTTCCCACCAGGAAGTTGCATTTCAGCAAAAGTGAAATTTCTCCTGACATGAATTGCTTCTGATAAAACCGCATTTCAAAAGAATTAGAAATGTTTTGATAAATCAAACATTTCATTTTCAAGAATGAAGTTCAGGAGAACTTTTCATTCCTCTTTATTATATAATAAAATCTTCAATCATTCATATCTACGTGACATTGAAATTAACCTGAAATATATTTTAATATTAATTTAATATTCCATTCAGAATTCAAATAAATGTCAAAATCTTGTCATTTCCTGCAAGATACCAATTCTTCTATCATCTCACTGCTAAACCTTCAGGCTTCCTAGGTATCTACTCCAGAACTTCTACCAAAACATAAGGCTAAGAGTCTGGAAAACCCTGAGGTATAGGAAATCTATAAACAAACATATCTGCAGCCCACAGAATCAGGCCAAAACATGAGCATGAGGACATAAACACCCTCAGTATGCAGTGAACTTGTATTCATCCAACCTAGGTAAAGAAATGGGAATTCAAAAATACTTTTGGGTGCAGAGAAAGCATCTGACTGTGTAAAGTGGCCATTCCTTGTGAACCTTCCTGCCTTGGTTTGGTTTATATTTAGAAATGCTATAAATATCTTCTATTTAATCCAATGAAATAATGTTTTGATAGATGATTCACTCATTCAATCTCCCCAAAAGAAAGGCTGCAGATAAGACTGTTTTCACTGCATCTGTTCATCTGGCAGAAGAAAATCATTTCAATGGAAACATTGCAAAACCCAACCCTTTCCACCCAGATGCTGTATTTCCATATTTCTGATGCCACCCTGCCTACAAGGATTTATTTAGATGTGCATGAATTAACTAGCACAGGACAGATACCAGGCTACAAAGTAAGTATTCAAAAAAGTGATGGTTGCTTTTTTTAATGACTTTGGAAACTCAGAACAAAAGCTGTAATCACTTGTCCGCATCCAAAACCAAACATTATGGGATAGGTTTAATACACCTGAAAGTTTCATCCCATAAGGCACTTTTATGTAAGTTTCAGAATGAAATTGTAATCTAAAACAAAGGTTCCAAGTAGGGAGATAATGCAGCATTTGTAGGAATTTATTTCTTCCTAATTTCTACTCATTTTGTAGGTTACTTCTGCAACTAACCAAGATCTCTTTGGCACTTACAAAGTGCAACCATAACTTTACAGGCTTTTTAACATAATAAAACTTATTGAGTCAAGTATAGGTCTTCACAATGGTTTTTAGAGCAAACTAGAATTCAGTCTGAAGTAGAGGTACTGACCAGAAGAATAATAGATATGTGAGATGGATGTTAGGGATAATTTGTGTTGAATCCATACTGGAGACTCTTTCAACCTCTGTAGGTCTCTTCATGACTAAGCTTAAGGAGTCAACCATCATGAAAAGTCTGTAGTATGAGATAACACCATAAGATAATGCCCTATTCTTGCTCACCTGCACCAAGTTGAGTTAATCGTACAAAGTTTGTACAAGGTATAGAGCAAGGGAAAATTAACCCTTTTGATCTCAAGGAATGGGCAATAAATGCAGCATAATACAATTTTCCACAGTAACGATCCTCCTGTTTTCTCCTAAAGCACTTGAATATTAGGAAAAGAGCCTAAGAGATTACACAAAGTACTTAGGGTTTGTATGGTAATAACGATTATACAGTGTAGCCAAGGAACAGGATTTTGCCAGGTTCTAACTCTGTAGAAGTTTGATGGTAAATTTACAGTCTTCTGGAGCATGGTGGCAGGAGAACAAAACAAAAAGTATTTGTCACTGGTTTTAGTATGACTGTTTTACAGCATCGAGTCCTAACTGCTGTCAAGATCATTACAGCCTTCACTTCAAGGAACAGATAATAAAAGACAATAATCAGAAAAACAATTAAAATGAGTTACAGTGAGAGGGTCCCTTTTGCTTATTCCCCTTATCATGCAACTACACCCCAAGAATATCACACTGTGCTAAAACAGATGAACAGGAGAATTCTGCTGTCATCAGACAAAAACTGAAGGTAAAATCCTTGGAAGGTCTGAATTAAAAAATAAGCCATCAAGATAAAAGCAATTGCTTTTCAAATGGCCAAGTGAAATGGACTGATAGAACATGATCAAGTAGCTATTGCATGTAATTTGATGGTGAGTCTGTATAAAACTTAATATAGCATCTATTGTACCTCTTTCAGATTATGGTCTTGATGCTACTGGCTTGTGAGTAGTGCTAGAGAAACTGCAGTGGGGAAAGGAGCTTCCAACATATAATTTGGTTTTGTCCTAAAATACAGACATATTGTGAGGAAATAGTAACTGTTACCAAAAATACTGCTGGAATGAAAAATATACTGTGTTCTTTCCACTGGAAATAATCTTAGGAGAAGAAGATACCAAAATAGCTAAGACTGAAATACAAAGTCCCTGTAATGAGAACATGCCCTGATTCAGCAAAACAGGTAAATAATGTGTTTACGTTAAGAGTGTTCTGCCCAGTTGAAATCACATACAGGTTACAATTTTAAGAATGTTTATGCCCCCTTGAAGTCAGTTGGATGCATAGTGCTCTGCTAAATTGGATGGTGGTAAGGATCCCTTCAGCTTCTCATAGTTTGGAAGCTATGGCACCAAGTATGGGGAAAAGGGAGACCTGAGAACGTGTAATTCATCTGAAAGAAAGCTGAAGAGCTACAGAACACCTTCTTCCTGCACAATTCATAGCAAAAGAGGAGGGAAGGAATTTATCACTTAAGATGGGACCAAAGAGACTTGTGGTCTGCTAGTCTGCAGAGTTGATAACCCATAACATGCTTTGGTGTTTGCCTTGTCCTGGTGCCAGCAGAGGAGACCATTCCCTCTCTAGGCCCCCCTAAACATGGAAAACTTGTAGGGGAAGAATTTAAGGAATCAATTCCACTCTGACCCATGATCACGTGTAGCCTTGACACAGATCAAAGGTCCCTCACTTTGTGTCATTCAGATCTAAACTTCTACCAATGGCCTCCATGAGAAGACCATGATGAAGGCCAGTGAGAGGTACATAAGCAACATTCTCATGCCTCAAGGCAGCAGCTTATGACCCTTCCTCACACAAAAGGAGAACTGCTCCACTGTGAGTCTTAGATCCAAGGACAGGTCATTAAATATTTAGTTCAGAATCTGGATTTTCATTTTTGGCTGTTTGATCTTTTCTCTTTTTTTCCCCTCTTTACTCATTCTTGAGTATTTAGTCCCATCCCACAGCTCCTGAGTAGATGTGTTAAAAATAAAATAACAACCAGGGGTGGGATTTTCCAAAGCACTCAGCATTGACTGACTCTGTTCTCTTTGAAGTCAGCAGGAGTTTTATTATCAACTTCAATAGGAGCGGTTAAGCCAACGCTACACATCGTGAACGCGCATATTCATGAAGCAGGCAGAATTTGCTAATGGTACATGGATTCAAAGGGCTGATAAGATTTTAGTGAAAAAGCTACTTGAAAAAAACCCAAGCAGTTCCATGAGCAGCAGAACTATGAAATCCTGCTCTCCTTGATTGACTTGGGAGCCCAAGAAGGTGTGTGGGCTGATGGAAGTCCTTGTGGGTGGGGTGCTCTCTCCCAAATGGATTCTCTGGCATCAAACAAAGGCTCAGCACAACATGGCAGCTTTTTCCTCACTAGAAGTAGGGCAGCTCTCTTCTACCTCTGCCTGTTTGCTCAAACCTTGAGGGAACTTGCTATTTTTGAGTCTGCTACCCTCTATCCAATTCGGCTGGAGTTGGATAATGCACTTAAAAGTTGCTAGGCATACGCACCGGTATGCACGCGCTCCATATGAGCATGAAATACACGTTTTTGCAGGAAATCATGTAAAGACCTGTCAGAATCAAGTTCTGAGGGAATGGAAAAGATGGATTCAGAGCAGCTGATCAGCAAATACCCTTGGATGGATGAACCATGCTGCTTTGAGAATCTCAGCTATGGAGAAGGTGCTAAGAGTAGGGCAATCCTTGGGGAAAGAAGGCAAAGACAAGAATATGGTCCTTTGAGAGGGTTTAGGAAAATGGCTACTGAGATAAAACTGCATTCCATATATAAATGTGGTAAATCTGCTCAAAGCACCCAAAATGTCTAAAAAATTTACAGCATTTTAAAGGGCACAAAGATTTTGAGAAATAGAGGCACTGCACTTCTGGAAAGCCAGACCATTTCCATCTGGAAAGCCAAAGCATCTTTGGCTGCACAAAGAAAATGAAGTAAAGCAGCAACCATGACTGGTCCCTTTGGCATCTGGTCTAGAGCAACCCAAGAGGAAGACAGAGAGAGTTGGACACGGTCCCCAAACTCCTTTCATATGGGAATCCGGACTCCCAGGAACAAAGCCTGGCAATGGGCCTTCCCTGCCAAAAGCAGCCTGCTGCCAGCCCAGGTGCTCACATCCACTGTCACTGCCTTTGGCACCAGGGATGTCCAGAGAAAAGGATCAATTCTCTTTCCACCCCACAATTTCCACACCGCTGACAACTCGGAAAACAATTCAAGAGGGAATTCAAAGGATCTGTTGAAATTTCAACGAGGAAATCTGAGTGAGCATATGTAAATAGAAAGAATGAGTAGCACATAATTACATCAAATTGTTACTTAGCAAGGGAAGTAAATAACCCAAAATATGCAGAGCAAAAAATGGCGATGAATTAGAACTAATTACTTAAGGCTAATTAAAATAAGAATGGCACGAATTGAAATATGTTAATGGCATTGAACCTGCCACCTACAAAGGAATCTAAATCAAAATGATAATGTCGCTTCAACCTTCACCTGGTAGGGGTGGGAAGTTGGGAAGCTCAAGGCTGCTTTGGGGGGTATTGACCACAAGCAATGCATTATTTATGATCATGCTTGGAAATGAGCTGGAATTTTCTGGTGGGTGCAGGTTTCCTGATCACAGGAAGAAAGGTTTTCTTGGATAATGGATGAGAAAATACCATGACAGGCAAAACCTAAATCCCTTGAAGACTGATAGATACAGAGGTACCTCCTGATGCCAGGAAGCACTACAGTTGAAGAGAGTAAAACAGAAAGGCACAGAGATAATGAGATCATGAAGAAGGAAAGAGAAAGAGGGAACAAGAGAGACTGAGGGAGCAAGCAGGAATGAAACTGATAGGGAGAGCCCAGAGCCATGACAAATCATCACCAGCTTCAATTACATGAGCCTTCTGGTCTCTGAAATCTACCAAAGGTCATTGGATTCCTGTCTTTGCAATTAAGAAAGAAGTGGCTTTGCTGATTCCACCCCATGGCCTGACTGCTAGCGCAACTATCCATAGACCAGTGGCATCACTCGTGGCTGTAGGTACCTGCACAGAGAGCAGGGCACTAACAAACCAGTCCAGAGACCATGCACAGCCTCATTTAGGAGATAGATGCGTCTAAGCCATGCATTGACTCCTAGCATTTAGCTAGCACGCCAGAGTGCTCCTGTGCCAGCAACTCTGCCTGCCAGAGAGCAGAGGGGAAACCTCAAGCAGCAGGAAAGCTTGGTTTAGCATCTTTGTGCCACAGCCATGCCACAGGCTCGTGCTTCACCATCACCCCCCTCTGTAGGCTTACACCCAAGTCATCCTCAGCTGCAAGCACTGATCCTGGTAGACTTGGATCCATTCTGGGCATGGTTCAGTGGAAGCATCTGTATGTGGAGAAGTCCCGCCACAAGCAGTGAGTGCCCTGGCTGTGCACCATGCTCTGGAGCTCACCTCGCAGTGCTGAGCTGGGTGTGAAGCAATCCCTGCTCCTCTGGGAGCAGAGCTGTTAGCTGTGTTTATTGCCTCTTGCCAGTTCCCCTGGTTCACACTGCAGATGAAAATCTCTTATCCCTCTCCTGCCCTGGGATTCACAAGAAAACCATGAGCTCCACATCCCCGCATGCTGCATGGACAGGCACCGTGAAGGGGATGGAGAGTGGGATACACAAATGGTGCAGCCTTTCCATTTTCACACCAACTACTGGGCTGGCTTTTGAGCCAAGTGAATAGAAGGCTGGTGCCAGGCTTGCTGCCAGCTGACGAATCCATCTGGATTCATCTCAGAGCTGGGCATCTGAGAAAGCCCAAGCATGGCTGTGTTCTCCCCAGTGGGTACGAGATGCTATAACATCAGCAGAGGTGCTGCAGTTACAGAGGCCTTGCCCTGTCTGTAACAGTGTTCCCAACATGGACCAGCTGCTGAGACTGAACTGCAAAAGCCACTCAGCAGCATCTAGAATATAGGCTGACTCCTGAAATCCTACGCTGGCACTGGTAACAAGCTCTGGATCGATTGCCAGGCTGTGATATACCAATGCCCATCTCCTCAGAGATCAATTTATACCAAATGCCAGCCAGGTGGTCAACAGCGGGACATACCCTTGCAAAACATTATTGTATGGAGTACCAGGGCTCTGCTCCACTCATGCCAGTGAGGTAGATCCATACCAGGATGGCTGTAATGTGATTTCCATTTCTCCAGCCTCCTGCAGGGAAAAATATTACCTCCAAGAAAACCAGAGTTTAGACTCAGCACTCCCCTTCTGTGCATGGAGGAGCTACAGCAGACCAGGAGCAGGTTCCCATGAGCCCACTGCCGAGGTCCCAACATCATCATTGCTGCCCTTCCTGACCCTCTGCTTTCCAAGGAGGGAAGCCCCAGCACCAGGGAGGATGGCACCTCAGCAGACACAAGCAGTCAGCTGCAAGATATTTCCTCTTTGTTTCTCTGCTCTGTGTAATGAATCCTGCCTCCCACTCAGCTCTGCTAAGTAAGAGGAGTTACTGTGAGTAATCCCCACTTCGGCATCTTCTGCTGTAATCGCAGAGAAATCACATTAGGGTTTTTTTTCTAGGACAAGGAGAAATTCATCAAATTGCAATCCAGGGAGAACACACGGATGAGAGAGAAAGCCAACAACACCACACACGTACCCTGCAAAAATCCCAGAGTCCACATTTACATTTCAAACACTTATAACAGCGAAACAAATAACAGTAATTATACCATTGGCATAGTTGGTTAAATAATTGTTTGTTAGGTGAAGGGAGCCTGTGCATGTGTGTGCAAGGAGAGGATGCTCGAAGCCTAAGGGGGCAGAACATCTGCTTCTTCCCTTCCCAGGTGCCCTGTTTGCTTCATAAAATGGTGATAAGAGACCCAATGCACTGGGGTTGGGTGTGCTGATATACGGGACATGGAGGTATGGGGGCCGAAGGCCCTTGGCTCTGGAGGATGAGGATCTTGAAATGCAACCATGCTGCTCAGCAGCCACATCACCTCCCTGAGCACATAAGCAAGCTTATTGCTCCAGACACAAGTACCAGCACTTGCCAAAGGGAAGCTCCCATGCTCTGGGAATGAATTTAGGACTGCAGCAGTGGGCTGTTCCCAAGAAGGAGAGCCTCAAACAAATCAGAAGCCTTTCTGGTCTGCTCTCTAAGGGAAGGTCCCCTCTTTGCAGCACTACCTGCTGAACACTCGTCTGACACCACCGCCTTACTCAGAGACCACAGTCTGTCTTGTGGCTGGCAATTTCCCTTTACTCCTCCAAAAGCATCTCAGCTTTTATCCCTTCCTGCTCAGCTCCTCGGGCAGACCGCTAATTGAAGGGTTTTTCTTTCATTTCTAGTACAGAAAGCCCAGTAAATGCCTTTTAATCTGCCCAGCTTTCCCCGTGATTGGCTCTGACTATCCTCTCACCACTCCTATCCCTGGTTTTTTAATCTTTAAGTAGACTTGAATGATGCAAGCTGGTGGGGAGAGGAGAAGCCTTCTGCCTCTCCTCACACGGTCAGCGAAGGTGGAGCGAAGCCAGAACCACTGCATCCTTTCACACCTGGCTGGAAACAGGTCAGGCAGCTAATGCGTTTGTCAGGCTTGGCGGCTACTTGTTGGAGACACACACAAATGCTGCTCAGCTGTTTGAGTGCTGGAGGCTGGGAGAAGAGATTCCAGCAAGAGACATATGTGTCGGAAGGCAGAGAGGGATGCGGCGCCAGGAAAACGAAAAGCAATGCAATGGAAAGAGATATAGATTTAATAAAGGCTCGATGACTTTGAAACTGTCCCCCATAGCCTCAGTTAAGACAGGAGATTTCAGTAACCGTGAGCAAGCGCTCGTGCCCTGACAATGGTGGAATTTCAGCTCCAGAGGTTAAAAGTGTCCATATGGGTCCATTAGCCTGTGGGTAAAGCCATGCTAAATTTGCATCCATAGATTTTGTTTCCCCGAGCAACGGCAGGAAAGTGGCAGCCCCAAGGAGGAACCCAAACCTTGGCTGGCTGTGATCTCTACAGCTCACATCTTAAGTGTACGACTAAGGGCATCCCATGGGGATGGGAAAGAGAAATGCTCCAAACCAATTGCTCTCCCCTCAGATCACTTTCACTGGGAACGTTTGTATTTACCCTTCAGCCAAAACTTTTTCCTGATTGTTTTATTTAAGTTGAAAGAACATTTCCAGTTCAACTCTGGTTCTTTTAAGTAGAAAGCAGAAATGTTCCGTTTCCTTTAATGCCTCCTTTTCCCTTTCTCTCCCACTACCCTGCTTTTTACTTAAAGCCAAAAACAAAAGGGAATGAGGGAAGGAAAACCAACAGAAAATCAGAGAGAACTTTTTCCCATTAGTTTCAAATAACTTGAAACAACTTTTTGTTTCTTTTCTGATTTTTTTCAGAAGTTTCATGAGCAATATTGAAGGATGCAAAACCTCAATGCGAACCTTTTTATGTAGGTCAAAAACCCTTTTTCCCAGGGTAAAAAAAATCCCCAAACAAAACCCCTTAATGTTTGTGAAACAATGTAGACCAGCTCTAAAAATAAGCTTCCACAGCAATAAAAGCTTTGCCCCAACTGACTGCATCTCGGTGTCATCTTCTCCTGCCTCGAGCATCCTGTGTTCCTCTCCTGCCTTTCCAGCCTGCTGCTGCAGCCTGCACTAGGCACACTGTGTGTGCGACATAACCAGGGATACACTATGGTCCACAATGGTTTACACTCACTTTGCAGAAGTGCAAACTCCTTGTCTCTATGAATACATCCTCCATCATGCAATCCTGGTGCCCTGCATCTCTTAACAAAGGCAGGACTTCAGCTCTAGGTGTCCTACACACAAGCTGATCCATCACCTCTGCCTTGCAGAAAATAACAATCCTTCGTGCTAGATGCTGGTCCAATTTAGCCAGTCAAATAAGAGACACTCATTAAAAAAAAGCAATGAGCAACTAAGGCAATATTTGTTAAGCTTTTTGATTAGGCAGTGTTGCTGCGGAACACTGCACTCAGCATGTGATAACAAACCCCGTGAAGGTAGCAGCACTTAGGGAGGAGATGGGCTTCCAGAGAGAAGGAGTCAGGGCTGAGCGTTCCTGAGGGTGGCTGAGCACCTTGCTGACCAAAGGGGAGCGGGGTGCAGCCATGGTTTGATGGCATGACCATGCTGGCTTGAGTCGGAGCTCTGAGATGCCGTCATCCCGGTTTGGTGCAGTAAACACACACACAGCCTGAAAGCAGATGTGCCTTCAGGTCCCGATGCTGCAGAGTGGTGTCAGCCTCAAGCAGGGCTCAGAGCGTTGACCCCTATGCTCAGCTTCAGCACTGTCACCTTGAGGGATATTTGACAGCGCGAGCAGGGTCAAGGCAGGAGTCAATGCTGAGCACACAGCATAGTGGGAGAGGCTGGTGTGTCTCAGCCAGGGGGGAGCTGGGAGCCTTGGAAAGTGTGCTTGGTTTAGGACACAAAGGCAGAAAATCGGAGAGAAAAGCAATGTGATTCCTGCCTCCCTTTAAACAAAATCTAAAAATCGCATGGAAATTGACAAATTTTCCTCAAAATACATTTAACACTTCATTTTGCTTCATCCTTTTTTGAAGATTTCTTATAAAACACAAAGGCTTTAAACAAAGGTCATTAAAAGATAAAGAATTAAAGCCCTTCTTCAGAGAATGTAAAGAGAAAGCATCTTGACATTTTTAACAGGGCTCTTTTTTAACTCTTTTCCAAAAGGAAAATTAATCAACACTGATTTGATTTCACACACAAAAGCCCATTTCATGGAAGTGTCATTTGCTGACAGAAAGCTGTTTCGACAAGAAAATTCCAGCCAGAGGAGCACACAATATACTGCACACCATTAGGGTACATGAGCTGCAAGGACATCAGTCTCCCAGGGTTTGTAATAAATCCCATCCTTTTTCTGGGTCAAGAAACTCATAGCTGTCTGGAGGTTATGCTAACACGCCAGGGTTTGGGGCCTGATGTCAAGATCTGAGGAACTCCTGTTGCCTGGAATAGAAACAATGAAATTGTTCCAAGGCACCATTTATTCCCATGTGCCTGTGAGCTGTCATTTCTGGGGAAGATGAACAATCTGGGATGATCTAATACATTCAGAAATAATTCAAGAAGACAATTCATTCAGCTCCCCCGGTCAATAATGAATGGGACTTCTCTAAGTCGGAGGAGGACAAAGGGGATCTGACCATCAGCTGTCCCAAACCAGGTGAGCCATGCAACAGGCAAACAGAGAGGTTTTGAGCAGCTTTGCTTGGAGACCACACATGGTCCACAGGGGCTGGGTGGGAGCACTGAGGACCCACAAATGCAGTCATCATGTGGCTGGCAGGTACATGCCAACAGTGGGATGCTGCTGCGTCAGCATACCAAGGACCAACCTCATTTCCTTGCCTTGAGCCTTGTGCGGTTCCAGCATCCCACTTCCTCCCAGCAAATGCCTGTTTTATCTTGCCCACCCGCCAGTCAGTTCCAGTCTGAGGACTAAATAAGCACTAGCACAAACTGCTCCAGCTGGGAACAAAAGAGTGATGCTATGAACAGTGAGGTGCAGAGCAAGGCTCTTTAGATATCTGGAAAACAGCTGTGAGTCATCCTGAATGTGCCACATTCAGGATCACATCCTTTACCTGTGATGAAGGGTCAGAGGTGGGGCAGGGCAGGGAGAGCATGCAAAGAAACTTTGCCTTCCCAATATGACATAATGACACATGAAGCCCGGGTACCAGAACCAGTCCTGCTTGCCTGCAGCACTGCCCTGGCTCTGCGCAGCATCCTGTCCTGGCTTGCTTTCACTTCCCTGCATACACCACTTTGAAGTGCCTTGGGTTCCTGTATCTATGTCAGGAAGCAGAGAAAATAGCAAGGAAAAAACAAAGTGAATGGGGAAAGCATAGCAAAACCAGCAGAAAAGCCTTCCCACGCCACTCTGTGCTTTCAAGTAAATGAGGCTAATTAACTAATTGCCTAAATTATTAGGGCTATTTTTACCCTTGTGTGAAGGCTCGGCATTATTGCCCAGTTCTTAAGACCCAGCACTGAACTTTCAGCTTACCACAAGGTTAATGATGCTCCTGGAGCTGTGAGTCAGAGGGCAGAGCAGCTTCTGAGCCAGAACTGGGGCTGAGGGCTCTGATGGGTACCACTGCTGTGGGGAAGGAGCATCTGTACCTGAACAACCCCCACTGCGTGATGTTGTTTCACACAGATGTTCAGTGTTATTTGCTGAAACCTCACCTGAATCTGCCTCCCAGGAAAGGATTTCTTCTATAGCAAAGCATCCCCTCTCCTCCACTGGTTTTCCATTGCAGCCAAGATGATAGAAGCTGATTTGAAAGAAGGGTTTCACCCTCAGATGAGAGAAGGAGACGACTGATGTCTAAAGGTACATCAAGCATGCCAGTCCTGGCAATGATTGCAGCTGTCACGGGCAGACCCAGAGCAGCCTTGAACCACCATACAGGAAGCAAAGAGAGCGCACAACTCAGTATCAGCAGCAAAACCTGCTTGAAAATGGCTTTTTAGCCACAAGGGATGTGTCACCAAGCTACTACTGACCCACATAGGGGCAAGCTGGAAAAAGCAGGGATATGGCTACAAGTGGGAACTTTGTGTTTGCATCTGAAGAAGGATGGAGTTTGCTGAGCTGGTCTGGGACCTGGCTGGGATTTTAGTCCACAGCACTGCGGTAGAGTTATCACACCCCAGCAGTGCCAGCTCATGAAACAGCTATTAGCAAAGAAACACCCTCCTGGGATCAGCTGGAGCCTCTGCTACTCTTGGGAATGCCACAGGGCCCTGCAAGTGCCAGCGCTGGGTGCACTCTCTGCCTGCCCTGGGAAGCAACCACTTTCCAAGCCTGGTTTCTCCACCGTTGCCTTGGGGCACAAATTCAATCCAGCATGTGCTGCTTCCAGAACTAATTGGGGTTTGCTTGCTAGTGATGCCTGGTGTCTCCATGCTTATGGAATGGGCTGCAGCCAACTAACCAGATGTAGTGGGGAGTTAAAAGCAGTGTTGTTTCTGATAGAACAGCAAGTGGGACTCTCCAAGCATATTTATTGAGATCATCCATTGCCCTTTCTCTGGGGACACCAGCACCACTGCGTTGCACGTCAGCCCCGAAAATCTCTGGAGTGAGATATATATCTGCATATAGGGAACTGATGTTACATCATCCATACACACAAAGTCACCTCTCCATCACACACACACAGAGGTATCTCCTTCCCAAATTACCCAGACCACCTTCCACAAAAGGAAAGAGCTAATCCATCTGCTGTAACCTGATCAACCACACACACGGTCCCAGGCACACAGCCTCCATTCCAGCAGGAATCCAGTGTCACAGGAGCTTCCCCCTTCTACTTTGGGTAAATGCTGTTTTCTTGGGGTTTGAGGGATTTTCTCTCAAAACTAGGTGTTTTCTCCTCTTCAACTAAACACCAGTGTCCTATCTCCCCAGTGGAAATTTCAGTTAACTCCATTAAAATCCCCCCTGTCATTCCTGCTGAAGAGCTTGTCCCCTCAGGAGCAAGAAGATGGATAGACCTCCTTTTCTGTAATGAACCTCACTTATCAGCTGTAATGAGGTAACATTCGCTCTGCTTTCTCTGGCTTTTCCCTCAACACACAAGTAAGCAACAGTTTGGGGTAGCTGACTCCTCCAGACATGTCATTGAGGAGAAGGGAAGGTGAAACTCTCCTGTCCTTCAGATGCAGGAGTGAGCTCCCCTTTGAGCCATCTCCAAGACCACCTGGGCCAGCCATGGCTTAGTGCATCTGAGTCCTGGAGACCTCCAAGGATAGAGATCTCGGCCTCTCTGTCCACTTGTTCTGCTGCTGCACCACACCCTCAGTGCTCATCTCTTTCCAAATGCCCAGCCTGGACCTCCCTTCTGTGCCCACTGCTCCCCTTTAGGCTGCCTGCCACTGCTGAGAGGGGTTTGGCTCTTTGCAAGCCCTGTCCAAGCAGCTGTAGTTAGTTGATGCTGCCTTTCAAAGCTGGATCCTGCTGAGGATGCAGAGTCTTTGGATGCACTGAAACATTGGTCTGACACTGCTGGTGAAGGGAATATCAGCACCACATTAAGCTATAAGGCGAGTCACAAACTTCCTTGTGGGCCAGTTGCTGCCCAGGCACTCGTCCCCCCAACAGGGCTTGGCCCTTCACAACTGTTTTGGTCAGGATCAGTAACATGATGAAGGTGGACCAGATGGCAACCACTGCTGTACTCAACGATGCATGAAAGACACCTCACAACTCAGCCAGCAAGGTAATATGTCTCACCACAATCCTTTGTTATCTTTCCTTTCAATCTGCAGACTCTCTCCCCATATTCTGGCCATGCTGTTTGCTGAAGACCCTGCCTCATGTGAAGCTGGGCAGCTTTTGCTCTTGAAAAATACTATTTTTTGAGGTTTACCGACTCCAGAGTAGAATCTCCGCTAAATCAGGCTCTTTGCTCTCAGAAAAGATGAATGATTTCTACTATTTGCCAGCAGAGCACAGGGAGCAATTGCCCCAAAGTTCTGTAAATATAAAATGGAGATGATGTTCCCAGGTGTGATTTGGCAGGGAACTTCACCACTTTCCAAGGGCCTTCCTGTGTGTGAAACGGAAAGAGCAATGCTGCCTGTAGCTGCCTGTTTGCAATGTACTTAGAAATTCTGGAATACCTGGCACTAGTTGTGCCACATTGTCTCCTACCTCATCTCCTGCGTCTAAAGCTGGCAGCCTGGCAAGGGAAATCATTCCAGATTTGTGCTGTCCAGAAAACAGCCTGGCAGAAAGATTTGCAAGTCACATCACCCCACTCAGTGCCATCTCCTGCCTCATGGCTCAGTAACCCACTAGAGATGGTGAAACCTGGGGTATCCATGCTGGGATTAGCTGGCAACCCCAAACCAGGAACTGGCAGTCAGTTACTTGCTGCCTGCTGTCAACTCCAAGGGCTGCTCGCTGCCTGTTGCCATCACACTGCATGTGCCCCTCAAGACACCACTACCTCAGCCGTTAATGCAAAGAAACCACACACCGCATCCAATGCTGCCTATTCTACCCATGTGTAGGGACCAACAGGAAGACTGGGTGACAGGGAGAGCCCAAGAACGGTCAGTACTTCTGCAATATCTGCAATACAGGACAATATCCTGGTTTCTTCATCCCTCCAACTCCCAGGCCCATATGGCACTGAAGATGGAGAGAACTTTAGGACACTATTTCCCTACTGACCACAGCAGCTCCTGTTGGAGGCATTGGGGCAAAAGGAGGAAAAGATGCAATTTCCCAGGTGCCTCTCAGTACAGTTGCAAGTGAGATTAAATTTCCCTTCTGCATATTTTATCCACTAACAGATTTGCAAAGATTGAAATACAACACAAAGCTGCAGACACCATCAAAAGAGGTAAGAGCAGAAGTTTGTCCTTTTTCTTTAGGCTTATAGAAGATTCCACTCTGAGAACTCAGACAAAAGTGTCAGGCAGAAGCTGTGCCAGACCCTCATCTGAGCAAGCACTACTTGGGGAGACAGACAGGAGGCATGGGAAGCTTCAGCTAGGTACAAGCATTTGAGATGCTGAAGGCAGGGATGATGCTGGTGATGCTGGGGTAGAGCATCCTCAACCCATGCCAGTACCACCTGAGGGAACAGGATGTCAGCTCCAAATCTGCTACACTGCATCACTTCATAAAGAGGAAAAATCCCTTGGATAAAGCAAAGGTTCCATAGGAATACCCTAGTGGTGAAAGAGGCCATTCCCCCAGAGGTCTCTGCACAACAGGTACACGGATATAGACCAAACCTTTAAATACAAGCTCCACAAAGAGAAGCACCATGTTAGATGACTGAATCCCCCATGTAACAGTGGGAAGAGGGGACTATGTTCTGCACACCAGAGCTGTGAAACATATTCACCTGTTGCAGGAATTAATCCTTTTTTTACTAACGGTGGCAGAGCTGTGCACATGGAAATCCTCTCTGAAATGAAACCCTGATAAAGAGGAAGCCAAGTTAAAAGGTGAGTTTTCCTGCCTGCCAAGGCTTTAGGTTTTTAAAGAGTACCTTGTAGAATTACTGTATTAGCAGGCTATTACGGATATAGATATCAAACTGCTATGCACAGCAAGAAAAAACATGGAAGTTTTGAGATGGGAAAGAAACACACAGGAAAAATGAGGCAGAAAAGGGCAGGAGGGGAAGAGAGAAGCAGCAGTGATGTGCATAGGAGAGGGAGGCTAATAAATGATGGAGGAGATAGTGGAAGGGGAGTGAAGAAGTGAGCAATGAGCAGTAGGGTAAGGAGAAAAGAGAAAGATAAAAAGAGGAGGAGAAAGGGAAAGAAGAGATAAATGAGGGCAAAGACCAGCTCATCATTTTGCAATTCCATCCCGGTAGAGAGGAAAATTGATGTCTGGAGCTTTTTTATGGCCAACCTCCTGGGCATGGCACAAAAGACAAGTTATTACCCAAACCCAGGTCAGGTCTGTAGCCTGTCAACTGTTTAGACACACTCTGAGAGCCCACAAGAACCATAAATCAAGGGGGGCAAAGAGATCACAGAGCAGCTGGGATCAGGTACAGAGCAGCGATGAGCTCAGCAAATGCAATATAATGACAGGAAAGGAGTAAGCCCAGGAGCAACACGGGCTAACAATGAGTGCCCAGCCCAAAAGGGCTTTGCTTATCTTTCCTTCATGCCATTCCTAAGGACAGCGCTCCCTCAGAGATGCAAGTTCCCCTGCATTTCCTCCTGATTTCTCTTCCTAGTGATTTTCAGGCTCTGAATACCATTTATTTTTGCTTGCTTGATTCACTCATTCATTGAATAAAGGCATCATCACTATTATTATTATTATCCCCGTCATCGGGCTCCTCATCACACATTATATTATTTGCATTGCAGAGTTGGAAGATTTCAGGTTGAGGCAGGAAATTTGAGCGAGTTGTTATTACTGCAATCAGATGAAGTGAGAATTGGATCAGCGAAGGCTGCCAGAGCTCAGCTTTCCCAGCAGGACACAGAGGCTCTGCCCAATCCAGGGAAGCTGCTGTTACACTGTGCAGGTCTCAGCAGCAATTTTGAACTTGCCTTTGGTGTCCCACCTCTCCCTCCCAATCCCACCACCCAGCTCCACTGGCTGCCAACAGAGGAGAGGGAAACGCAGAGGTACAGGAGGGCGAGGAATGAGAGAAGACTTGGCGAGATTGCACATTTTCTGCCTTGCTGATGGTATTTATCAGACAACAGAAAATAGCTATTTTACCATCTGCTTGTAAAAAAAAAAAGGGAAAAAAATTGAAAAAACCACAAAATCCTCATTAAATTAATGGAATGTGCAGCTGCTGAACAGAGTGTTCCTCTCCCTGCCGCCTCCCAGCCAGCCCAGCGCTTGCTGCAACAGGGAATTGGGCTGCCAAAAGAAGCTGAGGCTGACTTGGGTTTGTGATGTGGGAGAGGATGGAGAGGGACAGACAGCCCTCTGCTCCTCCCAACCCCAGGGCTCTTGCCAGGGGATCTACGGACACCCTGCCTCCACACACAGGGGGAAAGAGCTGCCTTGCTTGCTGTGTTATGGTGCAGAGGGTTCATCCCCTTCCCACATGCACCCCTATAGGGTCTCAGCTTGAAGGTGACTGGACGAATCTGCACAGCAGGCTGCAAATGCCACCTTTTGCCTAAGCAGAGCATGATCCAGACTTAAGGCTGAAGAAGTCAGATGCCCATTGATCTATGACGGGATTTGGGGGCAAGTAAAGGTCCTCATTTCCATGCCTCCAATACCTCAGTAAAGGCGAGCTAGTCAATTCATCCCTGTCATCCACCTCTACAGGTCAAAGTTTGATCTAAATTGATGCTTGCCCTGTTCAGCTGAGATTGCAAAACCAAAAAAGCCTTGATTGTTAACCCCAGCTAGACAGGAGCATCATAAACCAAAGGTCCTGGATGATTTTAATGATGTCAATGGAACTAGAACAGCAACCAGTTTAACACCAGTGTTACCTATTCATTTCTACATGGCATGAATAGCACTGAAAGGTCTTAAGCAAACCTTTTCTTCTGATATGTGGTGGAGCATGAGGAGCGTTTGATGAAGGACTAGTTGCCAAAAAGTCCATATTACATGCAGCTTTGAAAAGCAGGTCCACCAGCTTGCATCACCACATGCCACAACACACTGCTTTAGCTAATATACTCATTGCCTCATCATGAGTAACACCTGAAGAGCGATACCTAGGACTACTTTTGGTCCAGCAGTTCATCTCCTAAGGAAATTAAGCCCTTTGTTATATGTCTCAGCACTGATGATGTTTCAGCATCGCTGCGGTATAATCCACATTTAATCCTCACTTCCATTTTCTGCTACTAACCCCTCTGCTAATGCCAGGGAGTTTCCAGCGCCTGTTCTGCTCCTCTGAAGGTGCATTCCCTCCTTTATGATCCTCTTCTCTTTCTAGGAGGCTTTTCTATATGGTGTTCTTCACTTAGAGGAGTTTTTACCTGGGCTTTTTTGCAGGAATTTTGTTCCCTTAAATTTGCTCCTTTAGCAGTTACAAAACAGTTGGGGAAAGCTGACCTTGGGAGATGGGTCCAGCTGCAGAGAGGTTGTTTCCATTGCGCCTTGTGGATCTTGGATCATTGTGCCTCCGGGATTTCAGCACCCAAAGGAAAGTTACAGGACTACAGCATGTCGAATCACTTCATGCCTAAATAAATCCTGACATAATAAGCCCTAATACACCAAAGAAACTATTACAGTCAGTCACAAAAATAATCCACATTGAAAATCGGTGAAAATACCTCTCCCCAGTGGAATAACATGGCTCCAGAGGATCAGTTCCAGTCAAAGAAGATAATTTCATGTTTACCCAACAGATGAGAGCAGCTTCAAAAGGCAAATGTTTGTGCCAAAAACTGTTTGGTTAAGCAACATTTTGTTGCCTCCCATCAAAGACTTGCTTTTAAAATCAATGAGCAAGAACAAAAGGGAAGACTGTGAAAGGCAGAGGTCAAATAAAAGTCCAGAAGGATGTCATGGGCTGTCTCTTACACCATCGCCTTCAGTCCTATTAGTCCTTAATTAGCAGCAGTAAGGGCTGAACCCCAGCCTGATTGTTTCACATGCACATGTTTTCTGATGTTCGGAGTTTAACAGCAGCCTTTGCCTGCGTTGCTGCTGTGTCAGGATAGGCAGAACAGTGTCTGCAGATTACCGAGCTCATCTGCAGCACCACTTGGTTATCCATGCAGGGCTGTAGACGTCTTTGCGTGTCCGGATCCTGCCTGTGCAGTGCACGCTCGCTGCCTTGGCCAGTCTTGGTAATGCTGCTCTCTCAGAGGATGATGTGAGACAAGTCTGCTGAGCTTCATGGGGTGGTTCAAAGGGTTGTCTTACAAATCATGTTAGCCAAAAAGATGGAATAGAGTGGTAAAAACACGGAATAGAGTGGTAAAAACACAGGGGCAGGCATATTGTTTCCTTGACAAACTATTTGCTTTCTTAGAAGAAAGCATCTAGCATCCACTGGGGGGGGGAACAAAAAAAAACCCTCCAACAAGTTCCTTTAATTAAAACCTGAAGCCCATCACAAGGAATTTTGATAAATACATTGACATTCTGCAAAGCTGCCCTTGGATGGATCACGAGCATTGAAAACTCCGAGACACGGACGCTGTGGAAGCACCTCTGTGAATGCCAGAGCATTTGGGAAGGACATTGATTGTCCTGCAGTCAGGGGTTTTGGTAGTTCTCTGATGGCTCTCATGTGTTTGCCCTTCCCATATCCACATAGCATGTGGGGCTGTGGCAAGCCCTGGGAGAAGGCCAAGAGAAGGTCATGCTTTGGCACACAGGGGCAAACACAGCGTGCACATCGCAGTGCTGCGGGTGCATGGCATTGCAGGTACACAGGGCTATGGATGTTGTTTAGAAATGAGTAACATTATGCCTGTATGTCTCCTGGTGCTTGCACATAGAGCTGCATCGCTTCAGGAAGCCCAGATGCACTTTTACAGCTGAGGTCAGGGCTGCTGGCTGGTGCACAGAGAGGTGAAGCACAGCTCTGAGATCTCAGGTTCATTCGGAGGGGGTTTGAGAAGCTGCAGGTTGATGCAGCATCCGCAGTTCTCTCAGACACCTCCAGCACTCAGGTCCTTGTGCAGACAGATGCTTCCACCTTGTGAGGCAGAAATGCTGATGCTGAGACTTTCTCCTGCTTGTGAACAATTTTATACGTCACCTCTCAAGGCCTCACCTGTAGACAGCAGCTCTTACATGGGCCCTGCTCATGCAGACACAGACCCGTGGCCACCTCCAATCATCCATGAAGGAAAATGAGAAGAGACAGATCTCATCCTCCAGACCTGCTCCAGGGCTGATGCACAGGTGAGGAGCCATTGCTTTTTAATACTGTGGGGTCTCAGCACCGTCACTCCATCCCCCTGCTTCTCCCATGTGAGCATCCCTGGATGATTAAAGGAAGCACTGCCTTTTAAATCATTATGATTGGGGTTGATGGCTGTGTGGAGTTGGACACTTGGCTCTAATGATGTGTGAAAGTCTCCCTGCTGTGACCAGTTGCTCCTGGAGGCAGAGGGGAGGGAAGAAAGAAGAAATCCCTCCCCAAGTGGGAGTCTCTGATCAGACTGAGGTTTGTTAGTCAGGCCAGTAGCTCCAGGACTGCTTACTGCCTGTACATGGCTGGGAGAGCCAGCCCTGCTTTGCAGTGTTAATGGGGATGCACATGCGTGTGGCATCAGTGGGTTTCTGCTCCATGGAGGCAGAGGAATCAGGGTACTGCTCTGGTACTGGTCGGTATGACCAAAGCAGCCAAGCCACGTTAGAAGCTTGCTCCCAGGCAGGGAATGCCTGCAGTTTCACAGTGGGCTCCATCTGGGCTCTGGCTGATCCCACCAACATTCCCATGCTTGTGTCAGGGGGGTATTGCCTGAGACCTTAGTATTGCATGTGTGCACAGGCATGCTGCTGGAGCATCACTCAAGGCTGTGAATCCTCTGAATGAAACACATGGTGAGCTGGACAGGGGATCCAGTCCCTGCAGGACGCAGAGCACAGCCAGCACCCCCAGCCTGGAAATACAGACAGTGGCTGCACAAAGACAATGTGAACCCAGCCAGTATGTTCTTCTTTCCCCATCACCTTCCCCTGTTGTTAACTTCCTAATGACAGCCAAATCCAAAGCAAATCTCAGCAGGCACAGTCCAATCCTTCCCCTCCAGACAAGTTTCCTTTTTAGAGGCTCTCCTTGCCGAGATGCAATGTTCTGTAGCAGAGAGAAATGGCTGGGTGGGCTCCAAAACAAAGGATGCATTTCCTCACGCTCAGATGAGGCTAAACAGAAGCACAGCAGGAGGCCAGGCACCGGCCAGAGGTGTCCTGCAGCGTGACCCTCAATGTGACATTGATGGCTCTTAATTCCTAAGCCTGCTTTGGAAGGATTTCAGTAGATCCTATTTAATCACTGCAGCCTCTTCACCTCCCCTGTCTTGGCTCAGGGTACCCTTACACATTCTCTGCCAGGTCTCTCCAAGAACTGGCCATCCTCCTCTTCCTCCCCAGCTCCCCGGTGCAGGAAGTGCCACCAAGCCCTTTGCCTTCCGCAGCCTCCCTTGGCTTGTTTACTAAAGCACAGCTCAAACAGCATTTGCCTAATTCCTCCCCATCCACAGGAAAACCCCATCCCTCCATAACGAAAGGCGCTGCTTTCCATGGGTGCAGGACTGGGCTGTGCTGTGCACAGCATTAAATATTTAGGCGCTTGTCAAAATGTTGTAACAATTTTTCTGCCTTGTTCCATTAGCGCCGTTTCCAAAGGCCACCACTGGAACTACTGAGCATTTATTTCTATTGAAACCAGCTTAGAAGTTATGATCTGAGAGAGCGGGAGACAGGACAGTATGTTCTGCGGCGCCTGCTTTTCCCCACCACCGCTCAGCTGAGACACGCCGGCCTTTGAAATATCATTTTTATTCCTACCTTAGAAAAGCTAAACTGAAGAGATTGATTCTTCCGCCTGCTTGATTTGCTTCTGCTGGCGAAATAAGGTACATAAATATCAATCAGGTGGCTTCCCTGCTTCAGTTTTGGGTCCATGAACAGCTTGCACAGGTTGTGGTACCTGCCCATGTGAGCTGGATTTCCTCCCCAGGTGCAAAGTAAAGTGTCTTTATTACGTGACTTTCCTGTTGCTACAGGGGTATGCACATGAATCTCTTCCCCCCGCTGTCTGCGCATGAACAGCGGCTTATTATGCTAATACTATATTAGACAAAAAGCACTTAAAGCCAATGGAGACAGCAGTTCAGACTGGGGGCAAAACTGAAAGGAGGGCTTATGGGTCCCAGGTTTGCTTTATTATTATAGCTTCATTACCATGAAGCTAAAATGATTCAAAGACAGAGGGAGTTGCATGGGGAGGGGGACACCCGCAGCCCCCAAGGGATGTTG
The DNA here is from genome assembly GCA_009867235.2 of Psittacus erithacus. Taxonomy (NCBI): domain Eukaryota; kingdom Metazoa; phylum Chordata; class Aves; order Psittaciformes; family Psittacidae; genus Psittacus; species Psittacus erithacus. The sequence goes on along the minus strand of WYDI02022492.1, from coordinate 63,694 downwards.
GGGACATGGCCAATGCACCAGCCCTTGGCCATGGGATCCCTCACACAGGCCACTGCAGGGCTCAGGTCTCCCCAGGCAAGCCCCAAGTTTGTGCTTGCTGCAGGCCAGAGGGTCATGGAGAATCCCTCTCTGGAGGCATTCAAAACCCACCCGGACATGTTCCTGTGTAACCTGCTCTAGATGGCCTTGCTTTGGGGTAGGTGATCTCCAGAGATGCCTTCCAACCCTAGCACTCCAGTGATTCTGTGACTGCTGGTGGCAGCCCCAGCACCAGCCTCTCTCCTTCCGGTAAAAACTCAGTGATATCTAAAGCATTCCTAAGGACTTCCCCACGTTTTAATTTCTCTTTATTTAAAGAGATGGAAGAGCCCTGCTGCCTGCCCCTGGATGCTCCACAAAGTTGTAATCCCCACTAGTGACATCATGGGCTGTTGCCATGGCAATGTCACAAACTCATCGCCATGGGGATGTCACAAACTCTGTGTTGTGACTTCACCACAGCAGGGATGGGCAGCAAGGGAGGCAGTGCTTCCCAACCACCAGCATCCCCAGTAATTAGCAAACTGGCACGGAAAATGAGGATGAAACACAGGACAGGAACATAAAACCATTCTGTAAGTATGATCTATTGGAAAGTATTCCCTTGTGAGAAAGTGCCTCCTTAATGGACCTTAAGTAAACCACAAAAGGCAGAGAATAAAACAGAGATTATAGTGATTTGTTTCATTGGGCATTTCATTGAGTAATTAAAGAGGATAATTAGGAGAAGAATTATTAAAAGGCGTCAATCAGCCCTTTTCTTGCTCTAAAGGAGTGAGCTATTGAATGTGCAGCATCATGTGATGCTTTCCGGCACTAACACGGGGTTCCTTGGTGCAAGGAAGGCATGCATGGATGTGCCATAACATGAGGGATCGCATATAGGATAGGAAGGAGTGAAAAGCCATCTCCTCCATGACCTGGCAGGATGTCAGAGCTCTCCCAGGAAACACAAAGTGGGAATGGCAGGTTGCAGGGAGCAAGCACCACCTTCTCCGCACCTCTTGGCACAGGGTGTCAGGCTTTGATGCTTGTGCATCGTGTGTTTCAGTGCAGGAGAGGCTAAAGAAAAACATAAACCAGCTCTGGCTGCAGAAGGGCTCTGGGGAACGCTCACCATGGTGAAACCTGTGCTGGTGAAGCACCACGGATGAGGCAGACGTGGCAGAAAGCTGGAAAACCAGCTGAAAGCTCAGCACAACGATTACCCTGTGCCAGGAGAGCAGCTCCATCACCCACCCCTCTTCTAACACCTATCCCCCTTCTTGCCTCCTCTCCTCTTTATCTTTGAAGAAGATGTATAAAAGTACCTGTATAGACAATCCAGATAGGACCAAACACCACTGCAAGAACCCTCTGTGGTTGCAACTTGATCTAAACTGCTTCTCTAAGGTACCCACCACTTCCCACAGACAAGGAAACCTTGGTGCTGGCCAACACAAGACCTACTCAAGCAATGAAACCTGCATCTCCTTTCAAACCCCCAGCACATCTTGTTGCCCCCATTTACCCACGAGCATGGACACACTCCAACACTGATGCCAGGACATCAGGTCCCACCATAGTGTCTGCAGCCCACGTTACACACTGGGGACCCCAATGCCCACACACTGCCATGTCCTACAATGCTTCCAGGCTAAAGCCAGCCCCAAGCAAGAGCACTCTGTCCACTGCAAGTCCCCAGTGGTCACTGCAGGGAGCAAACGCAAGCACAGTGATGGGGAAATGTAAAGTGGATTGACAAACTCCATGGAAAAAAATGGTGTTACTGAAAACAGCGACTCCCATCGAACATGCATTTATAAACACTGAGATGACAGATAGCCTAATTCATGTTATTGCCTCAAACCTCTTGCCCAGGAGACAGAACAAGCAACACACTAACCCAGATAAATGAGAAATCCCAATCTGCAACACTGCAGTGGTGACCAGTTGCCAAGAATTAAGTAGTTCTTAGGTCCTTGCTTGCTCCAGGATCACATAGTTAGGAAAGGATGCAAAGGGCTGGTTTGTTTCAAACTGGCCTCTGTGGCTGGATATCCCTTTTTATTCCCTTGGGGAGATGGATGTGATGGCTACGATCCAGTTGCCATGTTGGGCCAGTGTCTCAGGGACAGTGACTTGCCAGGGTTGAGCCCAAAGTGTCAGAAAATCCATATTCAGAAAGTCACCAGCGCTCCCTTTCCCTCTCCTGGGAACCACTGCTCCCCCCTGTCCTCCTCTGCGCAGGGGAAACAATCCCCATCCTCTTCAAAGCAAAGGAAGACTGGCTTTTTTGGCTTGTTTCTGGCCCTTACAGGCATGAAAGCAGCTTGTTGGGAGACTCAAGTGCTCAGCACAGCCCTAAAAAAAGGCCCCTGTTTGAAGTGCATGGATTGAGGCTGGATTAAGAAAACCCAGGAGGAGTGTCTAGCTCTGCCCCTGCACTAAAAAGACTGAGCAGCAGCAGCAGCCGAGACAGCTTCATCCTGCTCAGTCCTTCATGCAAGCCCTGGGAAGACGCTCCGCACTGGGGAAGTGGGGATTTCATATGTGGTGCTCAACTTGACCCGGGGAGGGGGTAATTACAGAGCATGTGCTCTGTCTTCCAGGGCTGCTTTAGGAGGGCAGAGCTGCCTCCTCACCCCTGCTGCAGGAGCACCCAGGGTTGCTCTAACCCTGTTACCATTGAGAAGAGTTGGACAATTAACTTCCACAGGGGCAGATTAAGATCAAACAGCAAATGCAGGACAAAACATCACCATTAACCACCTCTGCCAGGTCAGGCAGAGCAGACAGAGCTTGGGTGCAAAGCATATCCCAGGCACACAGCTTATCTGTGGCTTGAGACAGTTTAGAGACTCACTTCTGAAGTTCCCCCCTTGCAAATAACTTATTTCCCCCCTTTTAGTCAATGCAAGCAGCAGGTTTAGTGCAACACAAACAGGGAACAGCGGATAAAACAGTATGACAGCCCATACCTGAAGATGCATCCTTCCTTTCTCACCACGCAGCGGGGAGGATGGTGCTGTCTCTCGGTAATTTTCCAACATCCTGTGTTGCAGGTAGATTTAAGCACTGATCATAGTTGGAGCTGTTAATAAAAAAGTGCAAAGAAAAGGGATTTTACTGTGAAGTGCAGGGCCGCTTCTCTTCCAGCTTTGTATTATCATGACTTTCTCTTTTTAATTCTTTTTTTCCTATGATTGACCATGTTTGGGGTTCAAAGCTTTAAAAATAAATCACAGATCTTCTTTCATCTACTAGGCATGAGAGTCAGAATCATTACATGGCTTAAATGGATATTTTGGGAGGGCCCCTGGACCAAGCAATTCCTACTTTAACTGGGAGCCAGAGAGATGAAGCCAATTTGCAAATGATGTTACATGCTGGTTTTACTTGTACTCAAGGGGAAAGGGTGCAGTGGCTACTTGTCATTCTTTGCAAGAACCTGAACAAAGTGGAAATCGAGTTCACTAGTAAAAACCATATATATAAATATATATGCATACATATACACACACACAAACATTGCAATAAAATCTGCAGCAGACCAATTTCTCCCACACCAAGGGAACACCCACATCAGCACATCCTGCTGCCACTGCCTATGCACTAGGGACAGACCAACTGTCCTTTTCCCAAGAGCAGATATTGACCTCTGAGACCTCAAGCATTTCTTCAGCTTGACTTGAGCCACTTCTTCCTTACACAGTTTGAAGGACAACTTTCCCCTTTACCATCACAAATGTCTTCTCTCTGGCGAGGGAAGCTCCAATATCTGCAGCGCTGCATCTTTACAGAGAATTGCCTATCGATGACTTTGTGGCTAATACACACAATGAGAAGCAGAGGAGCTAATATAATGTAATTTTCCATGTTTACTGCATTATTACAGTGGTTGAATCTGCTGATTAGTTCCTATTTTTCTTGCCATGTCTTCCTGAGCATCCCTTTTATTTTTGCCCTGCTTATCTACATACAGTCATTTATCCATAAGGCTCGTATAACAGCAAGCAGGGCCAAAGCTATCATTTCTCCTCCCTTTCAAATTTAATCTTGCAGACCTCAATCTTTGTGATACTGCTATTATTTTGTCCATATCTGATCTAGCAGGAACGAGCCATTATTTATGCCTTAAAAAAAAGAAAAATGGAAAAAACCAATCTGAGCAGAAGATAATGATGGCTGTGGCACTAATGATCTCTGGCATATCTCCTTGCAATGAATCCGGTGCTAAAACAGAGTCCGTTTGTTTCCCTTCTCTCTACATAACTGCAAGACTGAGCCCTCGTGCACAGGCAGCTCCCCACCAATAAACAACATTGCCCCCATCTCCCAGGAGATGCATTTCACTGCCAACCCTCTCAGCAGTCCTTCTTATTGTCTTAAGTTATTTACCCAAGTAGTGGAAAAACAACTCAAGTGAAGCCGGACGCTCTCCAACAATATGACTTCTACTGGTTTCTACAGTGCTGTTCCTGCACAAGCTAGGAAAGCCTCTTTCCTTAATGGCTGTTAATTGAAAAGGGAAGGGGGAAATTTCCTACAATGTGAACAAAATCAGAAAGTGCTCTTCATTACTGTTCCTTGAAGATCACGGCAAGACATTTTGCCACCAGCTTCTTTAATGCTCCCTGCCTCCCAGCTCTGAGCAGACTATTGCACTAGCTGGAGATCACCCACTGAACCATCAAGCCAAGCTGTTCTGCATGTGCCAACCGCATCATCCAGCAGGGATTGAACTGGGAGACGTGAGAAGGCAAATTGAGAAATCCCTCTCCTCCCTTCTCCTGCACATCAAATAGCCACAGGCTTTTCAAACAGCAAATGTGTCCGTATTCATTGCACGCCCATAATCTGCACCATCACTCGATGCTATGCTCTTCACCTCTGCCTACAGCCCAGAGACCTTCACACATCCACCCCTTCCCCCTAGGAATATTACAAATAAATCACAGGGCCACAATCAACTCTTGGTCTGTGGTGGAAGCAGAGCTGCTTCAAAGGTACACGGGACTGACAGGGCGCAGGGTCCTACTTGTCCCCTGCACCCCAGGATTTACACAGGTGAAACTTGTGGAAATCAAACTGTGCCCTTCCTCACATCCTCTGCCAAACAGACCTGATCTGGGGAACCTCCTGCTCATGTCAACATGGAGCTACCAGGAGCTTCTGGGAACCTTGCAATCGTCTTGCATTTCTTGGTCTAGATACGACACAGCATGTGTTATATTTATTATTAATGAAAGCATAAACATTCTAAAGAGCATTATTAATTTTAAAGCTACTAATAAACATCAGCTGTCCCTTACTTCATGCTGCAAGCCTGAGAGCAGCAACAAAAGAGCAAACTCCAGCTCAAAGCATCTTTAACAGAGGCTGCTGCTATCCAGAGCTCAGCTCCACAGCTCAGGGCTATGGGCATCCCATGAGCAGATAACACTTGTATTGCCTCCCAGAAGTGTCATCTGCTCCCATCTGAGGTGCTCCATCAGCACCAGGAGGAACCAGGAAAGGGCCATTTCTGACCCGAATTCTCCAGCATCTCAGCAGGAGAAGCAGGTAGGGCAGCCACCAACCCCAGTGTGTCAGAAGGGCACATGTGCAAGTACAAAGCATCCTTTGCACCCCAGCAGCAGCATTTTACTCCAGCTCTGCACATCAGTATTGGTGGTGAATAACGTTTCCTTTGTATTTCACTTGCAGGAACAGGGAGAAAGATGCATTTTACAGAGGAAAGTCACAGAGAGCCCCTCCTTGGAAAATAGGCTATTTTTGGCACTGTAATACTTTTCCTATGGAAAAGAGAGGGAGGCCCAAAATACTGAAGGAGCTGCTGAAACCCAGCAAGGACTTTGGCAGCAGAGCCTGGAGCATAATTCAGATATCAAGGAACAACAACCAGGACCAAGCCCCGTGTTTAAAGACTGTACCAGCCTCAGGACTGAGATCTGTTCTTCAGCACCTGCCTGCCCACCAACACTGCTGTGAGCCACTCCAACACGAGATGCTGCAGAGCAGGAAGGTGACAGCGAACACTGTTTGCTTACGCAGATCTTTCCTAAGCATCCAAAGACCTGGCTCCTCATCCGAGTGCTAATTCTCACCCTCTTTGAGCCCAGTTTTTTGCAGCTTTTCTACACATGCAGAATACATTTGAGCGATCAGCACAATGTTTAGTGAGAGAATCGTATGCTACATTTCCGCTTGGCATGATTTGGAAATGGTTAAGCTGTTAAGCCCTGAAAGGGAAGTTTTAAGAATACAGTGGAAAAAAAACCCAAGCCAAAACCAAAAATAAACATAAAGGAACCATTTGGATGGATCCCCTTTTCCCAGAGAAACAGTGCGTGCTGGCTGCTACCTTCCAATGTCAGGATCTCTGCAGTTGTGTAGCACTTGGACTCTCATTACGACAGCAGGGAAAATAACAAATTCAAAGTCAACACTAGCACACAAGAGAAGGAGAACCTTTTCCTGAGCTGTGAGCAAACCTCTTACAACCTTCTCTAAGCCACAGCCTTATTGCCCCTGAGGGCCTCTTCTCCCATCTCACTCTCCCCCAGCAAGGGTGATGCTATTGGGGTAAGATGTTGCTTTTACTAGCACATGCAAGTGCTAGTATAAGGAATGGCAATTGTCCAAGATGGAGAGAAGCCATGGCAGACACCCTGGATATGCTCATGTATCTGCATTTTCCAGAGAAACCCTTCCAAAGGGAGGCAAATTCTGCCCCACTTTGTGGCCCACCTTCACGCAACGCATCCCCAGTGATGCTGGTCCCTCTAAGGACCTAGGGCATTCAGGTGGACAAAGAAGCCCTTCACCCAAGCCAACTTGCTTTGCACAATGCAGTGAAAGCTCTGCAGCCCCTATGTCCCCTGTGCCACTCAGAGATCCCTCCTGAATTATGCATCACTTTGCTGCTGTGCAGGCTGACTTGGTGACTTACTTATGCAGCCAGTTACTGGGCTGAAGGACACTGCTCCAATCACAGCCTTTTGACACTGGTTTTTGTCATAAAATGTGATGCAATTATGGACCAAAAGACCTCCCCCAGAATCCATGTATGTGGCAATGTCCCACTACAGCTGTGACACGAAGTAGTAAGGTGATGACACTGCTAATAGCATTTATACCTGCTACTCTAAGGTCCACCCAACCAAGCAGAGCTGACAGAAACAAGGGCTCTTTTTCTTCCACTCCAGCCTCCCCTAGGTCACTGTAAAGTGTCTGCCATTCAAACAGTTCTTGTGATAGAGCCCTCCTGGGAGGGCTGGAATCAAACATCAGATTAGGTTACTTGCAATGGTGATGGTGGGAAAAATCTCATTCCCCAGCACGTTCACATCTGTGCACATCTCCCAGAGGTCAAGCACACTCCTGATAAAGGCATCTCATGGCCAGTTCTGTATACTAACCCACCTTCAGCTGGGCATGATAAAGAAGATGAACAAAAAGCCTTTTCCCCCATCTCCTAAAACGCCTCCAGCTCTGGTCCTCCCCTGCCTTTCTGAAGGGACAGATGATCTTGCCTTGGGTCCATGTGGTCACAGGAAGAAAATCATTACCTGTATCCCCAAATATCTCTGGTATTTTAAAACTCACCTAGAAAAAGTCAACACCAACCTGCTACATCGTTGACAAAACCCCTTTTTCGAGGGAGAAACCAGGTTGTAGGCCCCTAGAAGCCCCTTGCACAAGCATTTCCGAGTCCCATCTTGTGAATTTCCCTCCTGGACTCACCCTCTTCCACAGCCTTGAAATTGCAATTCCTCTGAAAAGCTCTCTGTCACTCTAAGTGGAGAATCTCATATCTGAAGCATTGACAAAGCCCTGGGATTTAATTTTTATTGCAAAACCAAAGCCCTCTCTCCACATGGTCCTTCCCTAATGACAGCATCGCTGTAGCTGCCAATGACTCCCGAATCACAGCACGGTTACAAACAGCTTGCGAGACCGGGTAGAGCACACAGTGACCTGCGGAGGACTTGGGCTGAGAAACCAGCACGATAAATAATTACTTTACTGCAAGTCGAGGGGCAGCTTTTCCACAAGGGGGAGAATTTTACTCTGTGCTGGTGTTTATATTGCAAATTGCTTCCACGGTGCTGTCTCAACGAGCACTTGCTCCTCATTGTTCCACAAGGAAGGGGTTCAGGCATCCCCAGCCTGTCCGCTGAGCAGCCAGGCTGGCAGGATACAGGTAGCCTCATCCCAGGGCATTGTTTTTACTTCAGGTAGGGGAATAATTCCTCTGGATAAGGTGGGTAACAGCACAGTGATGCTCATGGTCAGGGGAATGCACACAGCCTCCACTGACCATTAGTGTGAGCATGGGCTCTGAGATCCCTTTTACTATTTCAACTTCCCTCCATCCAATTTCCAAGTGGGCTAGTGGGATTCATGGGATGCTGGAGCTGGATCTTTCGATGTCATACAGCTTGCAGAATAATACCTAAACAAGCACACCCCTCCTTCCTCCCTCACCCAAAGCATGGTTATCAAGTGCTGAGCCTCTTTAAAGATATTACTGTGCAAGCGTCCCTACTACAGCACAGCCAAATACACTAACACGGGGTGAAAATAAATCAGTATCTATGGAGGAGGTCTCCTGCCCATAGACACTGCAGAGACAGTATGGGTATTTCTTCCTATTGGCAGCCTGCTGGCTCTCAGTGCAATAGTTGACTTCAGGACAAAAGATGCAGAAAAGGTGCTGGAGGAAGAAGGGAAAAGGTTTTTCCTTCCTTTTGATTTACACGTGCTTCTGCTGGCACTGGCTCCTGGACATGTATTTCTCCATGCTCAGCTACTGCTGAGCGCGATAATACAGAAGCACAGAACCAAGCATTCACTGTCTGTGGGCTCCACTGTAGATCAGCAGCATGATAAGAAAAAGGCTTATTTGCATTGCCAATATTTGCAGCAGGGTGCCGAGAGCACAGTGAAAAGCATCCAATTTAACCTTCACACCACACACCTTCCTGAACGCATTACCCATCAAATCGTCCCTACCAGCCCTCTGTGCCATGCCATGACAGAAAGGCAATCAAAAGCACCTCACAATTGCCCAGAGCATGTGGCCATGGCAAGGTCACAGCACCCAGCATGGTGCCCAAGGTGGGGAAGGCTCCTGTGACACTGCTCAAGCCCCCACAGCCCAAAGCAGCCCTTTGTCTCCTCCCAGTCACATCATGCTTTCAGTCCTCAGCTACGGAGATGGGAAACACCAGCACAGCCCAGAAGACAAGGGGTTGCGTTATCACGCATTCATCATCAGGAATGAGAGCACATAACTCAACACAAGTGTCCTCCATTGGCTTCAAGGGCACCAACGCATTGAAATTCCCAGCTGATTCAAGGCTCTCATTTGCACTTTTATCACAGCCATGGCCAGAAGCTCCAGGAAGGCTTTCCTAGCAATTCCAGGAGTTCCTCTAGGACTGGTAACATTGGTTTCCATCTGCGCAGGGCTTTGTGGATGCTCCTGGAGCAGAGCATGGAAGAGTGATAGGGGGATTTTAGCTATTTAAAATAAGTAAACAACTCTACTAATTCTTAAACTGGGAGACAGAGATTTTGATCAGAAAAAGGTTTCTTTCTTGATTTTTTTTCTAAATGGATTTTCTAACTATTAATGCTTCTTCCATGATGAAAAACCAGGCAATTCCATCATATTACCTTGGATGTGCCATGGCAAGCAGTTAATGCTATTGGTCATAAATCACGCCCCTTTCAATCTCCATTATATAGGAAGAGCAAATTTGTTATGATGCATGTGTCATTACACGCCAATGCCTTTTCATTATCATATAACTGGATATCCCCAAGGTTCATAATTTGCAGCATAATAATACTTTTTAAAGAACCATTGGCAATCAATAGCACTCAGCATCCCTGTCAGGATCATTTGCAAAACAAATAACAACACTGATCTCAAACAACTTTACGGGAGGGATATTTAATCCCCATGAACTGCATTATATGATGGATGAACAAGGAATCCTAGACTACATATCATGTATTTTCCTTGGATTAAATGTCACTTCAATCAATGTTGCTACCAGCTGTACAATGCTGCTTATGTTTTCACTAAATAATGACGAAGTATTGCCTTACAAACAGACATTAGCTACATGCCGGGCACCAAAACCATATGGCAGCTCTATGGGGTGTGAGGAAGAGGGCAAGGTGGAGGGCAGAGCAGCGAGTTAGCTGATGCGATGCTGGATACGGAACACAGGGGCAAGTTTGCTCCACAGAGCTTACCAAGGCATGGACCTGCCCTTGTTACCAGCATGCCCAGCATAGCTTCCACACCAAAATCAAGGCGCTGGCAGAAGGTGCTGTTTGCAGTCTTTTGTCAATGCAGAGCCTGGGTTTAAGTTATAGGTAGTAACTCTACTGAAGTGCCAAGTACTATTATTAAATAAGAGGTTCAGCAGTCTGCCTCATTAGCTAACAGACAGACCTTGAGGACAACAAACAGAGGCTTGATTCATTTATTGCTTTTCCTTTTCCTTCAGCATGTATCACCAGAGGCTGACTTTGTCCTGACTGCCCTGCTTGTGGTCAGTCTGTCTCAAGTGCATCTGCACCCCAGGCTGTGACAACATTTAATGGAGGTTTTACATATAAAATTGAGACAGAAGCAGTTGACCCAGCAGGCAACAAGTGCACGGAGTCAGTGCACAGGGATGGCACTGACCACAGGGGCTGACACATCCCCACACATCCCTGGCAGTGCTGCAGCCCTCGATAACACAGCCAGCATCCAGCCCAAGGCTCCCTAATGAACATCTCTGAAGTCAGATTAAAGTCAGCCGCAATATCTGTGGTTCAGCAACCTCACTGCTGGGGAGCCCGAGTTACCTGTTGCATGGCCAAGAGCCAGCCAGCTCCTGCATCTTTCCTTAGAGATGGTTTTCCAAGGCATGAAATCCATGTTTTAATTTTCCAGGCAGGTTTCTGCCTCTCTGGAGCTCTCCGGCAGAGCCATATCTCACTACTTACAGCTCGAGACACCTTTAGCAAAATCTTCAGTTCCTATTGATGTGGCAAATTCATGCATTTCTCTCCCCATGTAAGTGCGGGTCTGGCATTTGTGGCGCTTCCCAGTGATAAGCCCCGAATCACACATCGCTGGAAAGCCTGCACTTCAGTAAGGATGGGCAGAGTCAGGGGAAAAGAAACCCCAAACAAAGAAACACACCAACACAACACCCTTGGACCCAAAAAGCACTTCAGCTGCTGGAGATTACAGAGTCTTATTTAGCAGTATCAGAGAGGATTTTCCACAGGGAAACATCTCCAACCTGGCTACAGGAAAGCAGGGAAATGAAATATGTTGAGAAGAAGAAACCCCATGGAGTTTTGCTTGTTTGGGTTCATTTTTAGAGACAAATGTGCTTCAGAAATGGGATTAAATGGAGTGACCTGGCACCCCTTCCAGCTCAGCAGCACCTCAACTGGGCTGCACACTTCTGTTGGAACTGGATGATCTCAAGGTCCTTTCCAACCCTAACTATTCTGTGATTCTATGACTGCCCCAAGGAAAATGCCATTAAAGAAAATACAACTATTTTTGAAGCTAAAAGGACAAATTCTCCTCCCATTTACACCAGTGACCTCATGACTCTCCATAAGGTTGGGCAGGCACAACCCTGATTTGGGGCTATTTTGAGCATCCTCCAGAGTCACCAGGCACCCATCAGGCAGAAAGCACAGAGCAGCAGGAAGAGGCCCTCACCTCAGGCAGTCAAACCCAACCTCTTTAAGACACTGATAGGGTAAAATAAATCCCCAGCTCAAATAAAACACTTAAATCAAAACCCTTCAGCCAGCCCAAAGGGCTGGGGCACAACCCCATAGGAGCATGGACATGAGCAGGGCTGGTGCCACTGCTGCCATCCCTGCTGAAGCATTACACATGCACATGTAGTACAAACTCGTTCAGGGCTCTTCCATAGATGAAATATTTCAATGGTTTATGCATTGCTATCTCTTTTCATTTAAATAAGATGGAATTGCTATAAACTGACTTGGGATGACTTGCTGTCCCCAGCACTTTCTTTTTTCCCCTTCAATTTCCCACCTGCAGTTTCCTCAGGCTCTCATTCAGCACCATCTCAGAGCTTCGTAAGCACAATTCATGATGGTAAATGGATGGAGACCTCTAGGAAAGCTCAGATGCTGCACGGTGATGAGGAAGCACCATTCACTCTCGAGCGAGCATGTAGGCTACAGTGTGGCTGAGAGGTTATCGCGCATCAAAAGGGATGCAGAGCCTGGCCTTTCCCATCTACATTTGGGATGAGCACCATTTGCCTTGCTACCCAACCCAAGCAGTTTGCATCACCCTTTTTGGGAGCTGCTGCTCTCACCCCCAAGGCAGCAGCTGCATTTTAGGTGCTGATGACACCACTAAAAGCAAGGTGTGCAGCAAGCTCTGGAAGACAAGACACAACCAACACTTAATTCTCTGCTGATGTGCTCAGGCACAACCTAAAACCTTCAAGAGCATCAGGCTGGGAGGTATTTCCCAGCTCAAGTGGTCCAGGGAAGATCCTACCCCAAGACTCAGGCTTTCACCCCACAACCATGCCCAGCTCTTGAGCCCAGAAGACTGCATGCACACACACAGCTTCATTAGCAAACTCAATGGGCAATGAACGACCAAAACAACCAGGAATTCTACCCAAATTCTCACCCTTGAAGCAAGGGGTCCAAACATTGCTGCCCGTGGTGCAAGGGGAGAGAGAACGCATCTGTGGGCAGGGAGGGAAGATCTCTCAATTGGACTATAGCAGCCTAAAGATGGAAAACACTTACAGCTATGTACACATCCGCATGTGTAACAGAACAGCCCTGATCCAGTGCGCACATCAATCTGTCATCACTGAGATTTAGGAGGATATTTAAAATTAAGGAAAAATTTCCTTGTGCTGCATGCCTAAGGACAAAGAAAGAAAACAAGCCTCATGGTTCAAGCAGAAGCAGGCGTCGAAGGACTTGATCCCAGCACAGGCTCCAGCACCAACGCTCCAGGTAACCCTGGACATGTCGCTTCGCCTCCAGGTTTACCCACCAAAGGCAGCTGCCAGCTCTCCAGGTGCAGGAATCTCCACAATTCCCCTTACACCTCTAAGGGTCTCTCAGAGGGTCACAGAAGCCCTGACCAGCCTTAAAGGCCATTTCTCTTAAAGCTCATCCAGTTCCAACCCCTCTGCCACAGGCAGGGACAACTTCCACTAGACCAGATTGCTTCAAGCCCCTTCCAAGCTGGCCTTGAACACCACCAGGGATGGGGCAGCCACAGCTTCTCTGGGCACCCTGTGTCAGTTTCCTGCTGAAAATAAACCCAGCAGCATTTCAAAACAGAAGAGGAGAAAAGCAAGATCAAACACACTCATTTCCCAACCCAGCCCAGCTGAAATGAAGTGTGCTCACTGTTCACCATCACAGGTAAGAGCTCCAGGGCAAAAGAGAGTGCGTCATCCCAAGGCCTATGCAACATGACACTGGTTTATGGCTGCTTTGTTAGGAAGATACAGGCTGAGGAAAAAATCCAACGTGTATGTATGTCAGAACAGCAACTAGCAACTCTTCATTAAAAAAGAGGGGAAAAAAGCCATGCAGAAAGAATGGGGCTTTTCCTTAAAGCTAATGTGGAATCAGAGAACCTACAATGGAGTTCACAACTGGAAGGGATTTTAATACAGAAGAGGACTTCTCTGCAAAACTGCCAGTGAAGGTCAAGATTAACAAACTGACCCACGCAGGAAGAACCACAACAGACTTCTCTGAACTTTGATGGGGTGGTGATGTTCACTTTGCTTGTAAGCGTTACAGTTGGACTTGATCTTAAGGGTCTTTTCCAACCTAAGCAATTCTCTGGTTTCTGGTGGAACTTTAAGACTCACATCCCACAGATTTATTCCCCCTTCTTTACCAATGAAGCATAACAAAACTCCACAGCCTAATTTCTGCTCCAGCATGAATTGCAACAGCTGTTGAAACACATGGACTTATTTAAAAGTCCTCAAATTCTCCCTTTGCTCCTCTGTCACGGATGTTCTCCAGAAGCAGTTGTGTGATTCCTGTGTTTGTGCTTCAGTATCTCCCTAGACAAGGTAAACAGGAGCCAGGCCAAGCTGGCAGCACAGGATGGGTTCAGATGGGTGTCCATCCCTACCCTGCAGTCCCAGTCCTACCTGCCTGCACAGCAAGGCTGGGCAGACGCACAGCTCAATCCCAGCATCCTGCCCGGTTCATCAAGCACAGCTCTTCCTAGCATGGGCCAGGTCCCCGCAGACACGAGGGACAGAGGCTCAAACACCAATAGCAGTAAAGTTCAACGGTGCCATAAACCACAAGAGATAGGTTAGAACTCCTGGATTTTAAATAGAAACTCGCCATCCCTTGAGGCCGGATCTTGCGATTCACTGCTCAGCACCACCTTCCCGGGAGAAGGCGGCTGGAAGTGACATTACTGAAGTGCCTCCCTCCATCCCCAGGTGTGAATCAGCTCAGTGACACCAGCAGTCACGGCCCTTGTCCTGATGGATGCCCTGTCTATCATGCGCACTATGTCTGCCCACATTTGTACCTGCTGCGCCTTGAGTAGAGGTAGAACCAGCATAAGGGTTATGGGTTCTGTTGCCAGGCTACATCTTGGGGCAGGAGGGAAGCAGGAACAGTATTTTTATACCCCAAAATCAGTGTGCAATGCTTTTTTTTTTAAATAACTGCTTTTTTGGTGCTGCTTTAACAACTTCACTCTTTTTGCTATGAGAGCTCAGAAAGGAGGGTGGGAAATGCCCCTTCAGGACCAGGACCAGACTTCTTTGCACAATGATGAACTCCTCAACTGTCCCAGTCTTTTTGCTTATGATCAGGCTGCCCAGTCTGGAGAAGGAAGAGTTAATCCATAATGTCACAAGATGAGCACTTGGGCCATGCAATTACTATCTCTGTTAGAATACCTTGGTGAACACCAGCGTTAATGGAACCAGCACTGAGCCGCAGTCAAGACGCTCATCCCTTGACAGTGCTCTATTGCAACAACTTTATTTTGATGATACTGGATGATTAATGCTTACAGCCGCTGTCATTTCCTCTGATAGATTTTGGGGCTGTGCAATGGCACTTGCTCGATGCACCATTCTTGAAAAGCTGCACTTATAGTAGCGTGGAGGAGAGAGATGCTCCGAGCATCAGCCATCGGCGGGCAGGCACTGTGCAAGCTGCAGGTGGCCAGGAGAGCTGCTTTGAGGAATATGGGGATGTTTATGGAAAGCCGTGCCTAGGAAAGGCTGAGGGGTGAGAAGAAGGTATGTTAAACAGCCAGTGTTGTAAGGAATGCCGAGAGCTTGTTTTATCCAGGGAAAAAAAGACTTCTATATCACAGCCAAAAGCTGGAGTAGGCCAAGCTGTTTTGCCACTAACATACTGGAATATCACACCCTGAGCTGAGACTCTCCAGGTCTGAGTTGCAGTCGCATCAAGCTCTCAATCACTCTTAAAGCCAAAAAGGATCAAAAAACAAATCAGCCTGATCAATCAATAAAACAAGACAGACACAAATATCTTCATAACAGCATTCACTACTGGCAAAAAGCACCCTAACAACCTTGGAAACCTCAATCTTCACCTCTATGCCTCCAAGTCCCCCCCACCTGTAACATGAGGACAAGAATCATATACTTCCCCTGGCTGCTGCAGCACTCTCCTGATCAGCTCATTAATTCATGCAAAGCTTTAGATAGACAGCAGATGGATGGCTTTACACAATAGTCTTTGCTACAGTGAAATATTGCTACTGAATTCTCCACCATCACACTCCCACCTAACCGGCACGGAGTGGTCCAGGCTCACAGAGGGACACCACCAATGTCCAGAGCAGTTGGGTCTGGGGATTCCCTGTCTGGAGACACCCTTTCCACAAGGCTTCTCTCAGCTTTGGTTTTCATCTCATCATATTTAAAAGCTGTCTCGGGAGCGTAATGACTTTAAACTCACTCACGGCCACAGTCAATCAATGGAGCGGCTGCTCGTGCCTTGCTAGCCGGCGGTGATGAATGGGGCTTTTGAGCTGCATTGCTCGCCTCCGAGCGAGAGGAGAGTGTGGGCAGAGGATGGGGAAGAAAAGCGAAGCCAGACACAGGAATTAAAAGAAGAAACAGGGTGGCAGGTAGGAAAACCCAACCTGCTCACTGCAAACCTGGGACAAGCGCTCTGGAAGGCATAGCTTGAAGGGAACAGTCCTTGCTTGCATTAGACTCTCTGATCTGTTATCATCACATACCTTAAATAAAGCAGCTAATGCAGGTAAGCCCTAACCCCAAACCTGGCTTGTAAAGAGAAACAGAGCCCTGGCCACAAGTCTCCTCCCTCCACACATGCCCCTGACCCAGCTTTCCTTCCCAGGAGCAGCTGAAGAGCTAACACCAGAAAGCAGCTCTCAAGAGCATGTCTACCCTCAGGACAACGCGATAAAGGGCACAGTGTTGAAGGTGTTATCCCTCGACGCTTCCCGTGCAGCAGCCAACTGACACAAGCCCTGCTGGGTGACACATAGCAGCACCCTGCCTCCCCATCCCTGGGCAGCAGAGAGGAGCAGCCCTGGGTGCTTGCAGCCACCCCAGAGACCAGAGGGACAGGGAGCATCCATGCGAGTTTCCAGGGAAGAAAAAACACAAACACATGTGTAAGACCCCTGCCTGGGGGAGCCCAAAGGGCCTAATCCTGCTCCAGCACGCTGCCAAGCATCCTGCTTTACCAAGAAAGGATGCTGCTCAGCATTTGAAAGGAGCCGCTTCACATCTGGGCTCTTTTTCTCCCTCTTTCTCCAGTTACAGAGTCAGGTCAGTGCTGCGCAGCCTGTGAGCATAACATGGGAAACAGGTATTATCAAAGGAGCTGCAGTTGATGGTGTGAGCATCACAGCTGGGTGTTACGAGCCTCACAAGGCAGAGAGGCGAAAAGAGTCAAAAAGAATGGAGCCCACCACACCAGCAAAGTAAAAACAAGAGGCAGTAAATTAGCAGTGCTCCAATTTGAGCAAACACCAGATAAGAATGTGTAATTGAATTAATGTAATATTTAGAAACCCCAGCAAATCCTGACCTGGGATAGAAATACATTCTAGGGTTCCTTTGACACTACGTATCTCATGCCTCACTGCCCACAATTTGTTTTAATGCCACCAGAACCTCCAGATTTATCCATGTCCTTGTCACTCACCATGGTTTCACATTTACCCCACGTATTTATACCCTTTCCCCTCAGCTCCGCACACCAAGCACTCCACATGGGGCAGCAATAAGCATCTGAGATGTTATAGTTGCATGATAAATTAGCTCAGCTCATCAACCACCTCCCCTCCCTATGCCAAATAGCCACAAGCCTGGGTCTAATTTATTTAGAGCCCAGAAAAACATCAAATATCTCATCAGAAAACGAACCCATCTTCTACAAATAATGTTTTTCCTGCAGCTTCAAGTGTCAGTTTGCTGCACATTATACTGGAAATGGCGCTACACAAGCGGGATCTAAGCCCAGAATAGGTCAAGAAACTGATACCATCACACCTTGGAAATGGAGGAAAACAGCATCTCAAGAAAAAGGGAAAGAAAGAACCCTCAAAGGTTTCCCAGCAGATGTTTGCACCTGTGAAAGGTCCTGAGATATTGCATTTGCAGCTGGGGCAGTTTTGCTCTGGGTATTTAGCAAGAGCATTATTCTTCCCTCCTTCCTAGCCCTCCGCAGCGATGCTTACGGCTCTTACTACACCTGTGTTTCTAGGAAGAGATACAAATACACCAGAAGAAAAGAGAGCAATCCAGTGAAATTGTTTAAAGCTGCTAAAGACACTTGTAAGGAAAGCAGCATGAGAAAACACACAGGTGAATCCAAGTTCACACACATATATATAGCTCTAGGAAAGGGGAGAAAGAGAAACCAGTATTAAAGTACCTTGTACTTGGATACAAGTATATACTGTAGCAAAATATACATGTTGTTTATAAGATATATTGGAAGATTTTGCCCCAAAAGATGCCATAGAAAGTATAGAATTTATTATCTCTGCCTGTCCATTTTACAAAGATGCACACAAACAAGTTGCCAAAGCTGCCTGCAGTTTAACTCCATTAAATCCAATGAATGAGTTTGGCCCACGAAAAACTCTGCACTTATTGTAATAAAGCTAAAAGCTGATAGCAGCTGATACAGTGAAATGCACACATTTCCATACACTTCCTCCTGCTGATTTAAAAATACAAGTGAGCTACAGAGATTGCCTTTGTCCAGCTCCTAGAGAGATGCTGAAATGGAGGAGGCAAAAACCCAAACCTTGGAGTTTTCTCCTCCAGTCCCCCCCAGCACAAAGGGGAGAGGGGTAGGGGAAGCCAGTGGGGCTGTGTTCACTTGGCTTTTCCCACCAATAGCCCTGACCACATACAATGGGTGTTTGAACAAAAAGCCTGATGGTTTGGTCCCCAGATTGGGCAGAACCCCAAACAGCAGAAAAAGGGTCACAGGTCTGGAACCCCTCCTGGGACATCCAATTCTCCCCTGCTGGTACCCAGAAGGGAGAAAATGCTCAGGCTCCAGGGCAGAGATGAGAGATGCTCTGCTCCCCAAGGCATTTGGCCACAATTACATTTGTAAAGAGCTCTCCTCATGATCAGTGGCTCTCCAGCCCCTAGGTCATGTTGAATTATACCTTGAACCTTACGCTGCATGGGGGACACATCATAAGCCCTCCCCTGACTGATAGGAGGGGGCTTTGCCTGTTGAGGTTTGGGGTTTCTAAATGCATACAGCTTTCAGGCTGCTGCCATAACCACGCCAACTCCCATCCCCGCCTTCCTGGCCTCCCGTTGTATCCCTCCAGCTCCCTTATGCAGGCTGATCCATACCCTGCACCCTCAGTGCCACCTTCTTTAGACCCTCCTGCCCCAGCTCCTCATGGTGCATGAGAGCTCCAGGTCCCCCTTACCTGGAGTTAACTCTCACAGCTCCTTTCTTAGGCATTTATTAGTATTTGCTTCTAATTACAGGGGTGCCTCTGACAACCTTTGTGCTAGATTCCACACCTACATTCACCACTCCAGCAGCCAAACTACACTTCAGGTATCACTTCATGCTCTTCCTCCCCTTTCTGCACACCAAACCCCTGCCACCCTGGCTGCCACTGCTCTCCTAAGGATGTAGCAGATATGGGACCAGGGCTCAGGGTCTCCAGCCCCTTCCCCTCAATGTCCCCATAGCCCTACTGCTTTCACAGCTCTGTCTCCTTAATCACACACACTTTGGGGCCATACATGGCTCCATAGGCATCCCACTGAGCACACCCAAGTCCTCTTCTTCCCCACCAGCCTCCTCTGGGCCCAGTTTGCCAGCGACCATCACTCCTCCATCTCACCACACTCAGCCCCAGTGCTGTCCCACCATCAGGCTCACTCAAATTCTCCCCAGGCCCTGGATTTATAACACCAAATCAACGCAGCAACTACAATGGATCATGCAAAAGACTGCTCAAGGCTGCGCTCCCAGCATGTATCACCCCTACAGCAGCTTCTCCTCCTCTTCCACCCTTCACCTAAAAGCCTGGCTGATACCTCCCCCAGCTTCCCCATCACCGACAGCTCCAAAAGGCACAACCTACCTGCATCAAGCCCCCCAGCCCCACATCCTCATCTTCTGAAGCTTCTTATTACCCTGCAGCAGCCCCTCCTTAAATCACTCTACTCCAATGGGCTTTTCAGTGCTCTTTGCTGAGAAATCACCTAATCCCAAGCTTTCCTACACCTGGAGTTAACACCAATTCACAGCCAAGTACCAGCAGCTGGGATGCTGTGGGTGCTGCTGCGCTGCTGTTGTAGCTTTGCTTGGTGTGAAATCCCAGCCCTGGAGCAACCAGCAGAGAAACTCCATCCAGACCAGCGCAGCTAGGATGTGGCTGGCTGCTGCTTCCCTTGTCCCTTTGGGATACTGGGCTTCACTGGCACAACCTGGTCACTTGCCCCCAGCACATGCACAGGGAAAATAAGTGTCATTAAAAAATGCCTGAGGATGGGGTTGAGAGTACAAACAGGCAGGACAGCACTGGGCTTTCTGGGGCATGGACCACATCCTGTCCCCATCACAGCTTCTCCAACCACAGCACTACATCCAGAGCTCGACTCGGAAACCTCGGAAGCACCAGCCACATCCTTCTGTTTGCATGCACTATGCATAGGATGGCAGAGCTGTAATAAATAATCCATAGCTCATAATAATAAACCCTGCAACTCAAACAAACCAAAAGCCTGACCTTTCATAGTTAAGCTGTCCTGGTGAGAGGTTAGATCTTGTGTTTTCTGATCATCAAACAGGAAAGCATTAGCCAGACAGGGAGAACAAGCTCTTATCTAGACCTGATTTCTTTCCCCTCCAGGGGATCCTGTAGGATATTTCAGTTCTCTCTCACTCTCTGTATGACTCTTCCCTCCTCCAGTTGCTTGAAATCAGCCAAATTCACAATCTAATCTGGCCCAGAGTCAAAGGGGAGAAAAATCAAGCCCTGATGCAGTGACTACTTTGAATGGGGAATTGAAGCCAATCAGAAAGGCATTATTGATCCCCGCTCAGAGCACCCCAGTCAGGGAGGGGAACGCTGCGGGCAGCCGCAGAGCTGCCCACCGCAGCCAGCCGGGCTGCCCTGCCAGGCCTGCAGCTTCCCCAGTGCTCACCCGGGCTGGGAGCCAGCCCCATCCCACACGAGTTCCCTGCCTGAGAGAGCACCCAGCACCCCTGTGCCGGCACTGGCGGGGATCCATAGCGTGCGCTACCCCACGTGTGTGTGCGAGAGTGTGACCCACCGCGGGTGTTCGTGCACAAGCACTTCTAGAGGGTATCACTGCGGAGTGGACCCGTCTGAGAGAGCAAGGCTGCTATAGCAAGCGGGGGGTGTGTGCATGGGCATGGGCAGCATTAGTGCAAGGCAGCTCTGCACAAGAGCCAAAGCGCTGGCTGCAGGGCTGGGAAGGGAGTGTCTGTGTGTATGTATGTGTTCGTGTATGCCTGTGTATGTATATGCGTATGCATGCGTGCGTGTATGCATGTGTGTACCTGTCCCCGCCAGCTGCCTGCCTGCGTGACCCACAAGCACGATCGCTGCAGCGGGCATGGGGAAGGAGGCAGCCCGGTGGCTCACCCCAAGCAGTGGGGCAGGTGAGGCAGAGGATGGAGAGCAGTCGAACGGCGCCGTGCTCCGCTCTGGGCATCCTTGGGTGAGCGCCCGGTGCTTCAGCCAGTGCTAGCGCTACACGCTCCCCTGCCTTATGTAACGTCAGCGGGGATGGAGACCAGGGGAGAGGAGCTCCCCACTGACCCCCTCCCGAAGCAGGACCTGGACGCCCCCCCGGCAGAGTGAATCTAGAAGCCAGGCCGAGGAGGTTCCATTGCCGCCGGGTGCGCTGGGCCCGGCTCGGGGCTGCCCCGCTGCGGGACAGGTCCGGCCGGAGGTGCCGGTCACCTCCGAGAAGCTGCCGCCCCTGTTCGGCAGAGCCAGGGCACGGCTTCCGCTGCGGAGGGGCTGCCCCAGGGAAGGGGCTCAGCCCGGAGCCCCCCCGGAGCCAGCGGCGACGCGGGGCTGCAGCACCGGGAGATGGGGAAGGGGGGGGGAGTCCTGGGAAGTTCGGGGAATCCCACATCTCGCAGGAGGGAAACATTCCCCCCTAAAATAAATAAATCAAATGAATAAATAAAATGAAATAAACCCCAAACACGCGGGGTACCGGTAGCTCCTGTCCCCACTCCTCGGGCTGTGTCCCCCAACCTGCCATCGCGGGGCTGTGCGACCACCGGCACCTCCTTACCTGCCGGCGTCACATCTGCTGCTGCTGCTGCTGCTGCCTGCCCTGCTCCGGCTCTTCCTTCTTCTTCCTTCTTCTTCCTCCTCCTCTCTCCCTCTCCCTGCTGCCTGGGGCTCTTTATGGAGATTCATTCATTCATGCCTTCCCATCGGTCCCTCACCGTTTCCCTGCCTCCCGGAGGCAGAGCGTGTGACGCCTCGCCCCTTTCCAGCCACTTTCTGCTGTCACAGAGCGGCGCTACCCCAGCCCGCAGCGGCGGCCGGGATTGGGACACGCAGCTCCGGGCCTTGGGACCGGTCCCAGCGCGGGGTCTGAGGAATGGGCACGGCACTGACCCGCCCCGGGGGGGTTACAGGCGGTCTCAAGAGCCCGTCAACGAGGCGTCGGGTCTCCCTTCGACCGCTCCATCCCACTCCCCGCCGCCACTGAGCAGCGGCTGCCGAGGAGAGGGAGTGAATGGGCCAGTACCCCCCGGGTATCCCCTCTTCCCCTCTCTGCTCTCTCCCAGACCGTCCTTGCTCCCCCTCTCCTGCTGCCTCCGCGGCAGGACCGCATCCCGCTCCGCGAAGCGCTGCCCCATCCACGCCGCTTACAAAAGCGCTGACTCAAGCTCGGAGCGGCTGAGCCCGGAGTGGGGAGCCCGGGCTCTCCTGCCAGCCACGCATCGGACCCCGGTCCGTGTCCCCACCATATCCCGGGGGCCTCCAGATCATCGGGCCAAGGTCGCTCCTGCCCTAGCTCTCCGCAAGACGGGGGTCCTTCCGCTGCCCAGCGCTGCCTGCGCCCTCGCTGCACTTTTAGGATGCTGGAGGCACCCTCCGGTCCCCACCGAAAGCACCCCGCTGCCCATTTCCCCCCACTGCATCTATACCCTCCAGGCGGGGGTAAAACAGAGGGTCTGGACTGGTCTAAGCCCCTCAAGATGCCAGGCGGGAGGTGCTGGAGGGGGTATTTTAGGTGTTAAACTTCGAGGGGGGGTGGCAGGGATGCCTCCTCATTGCACAGACACCGAGTTGCTCTTTTCAGCCAGGCAGGGCGGAAAAATCCGCTTTCACCCTTAAAGACACCGTCGGAAATGTGAAGAGCAGCGCCCGCGTTTGGGCGCTGCCGGAGCCTTGAGAGCGACAAACCGTTAATTTGGGGTGAAACCCCTTAAAAATACTCGCCCAAGGGCCCCGCCCGCTCCCCGGTGAGCAGCGCCGTTTGCACAGGCGGTGCCGCCCCCTTTGCAACGTTGCCATCAATTTCTATTAACGATCGCTTTATTCACCGCTGCAAACTTCTTCATATTTCATACCGCGCAAAACCGGCACCGAAACTCTCGGAGCTGAAGGAAGGAAGCGAGTCCCCGGCCGGGGATGGTGTGAGCGGCCGCGACCGGCTGAGCCCGGTGGCCCCGGGTGAGCCTGTTGATACAGGGCCCCCCTTCCCTCTCCTCCGTAGGGCTTTCCCGAGGCTGCAAATCACAGCCTGGATGTGGGCGGCATCGCGGTTCCCACGGAAGGCAGGGATGAGCGGAGATGCGAAGGTTTCTGGACGGGAAGAGCGGGAGAAGCAGGGGAGGGTGCGAGAACCCCGACGGTCAGCATGCCTCTAGCACCGGGATGCTGCTGCCGGCCGGGTCCCGCCGCGCATGGGTGAAGCAGCCCCTCTCCACGTCGAGCGAGATGGGGCTGAGGACCACGGGGGTGTTTGGGGTGGTTGGAGGGGTCCTGCCCTGAGGGGAGCTGCCCCCTACTCGCCCTGGCATCCCCGGGTACTGCTTCACCCGTAATGTGAGGCAGGACCAGGACAGGGTGGGTCCTGCATAGGGATCCCCTTGAAGAAGGAGGGGGGCATCCCAGCCCCACGCCGGGGTGCGGGCGGGCCACCCGTCGCGGAGCCTCAGCTTCATTAAACTTCATTAAAATCAATCAAGAAAATTCTTTGGCAGCCCCGGCCGCGGTTCAACGCCCGCCCCGGTCCCGCGGGCTCAGCGTGAATTTGGGAACTGAGACGGAACTTTACAGCAACGTCTGTCATTAGAATTAAAACTGCAACACACCCACGGGGGAGGAACACGCTCCCGCCTGTCCCCCACTCCCTGTTTTAAAAACAAGCAAGCGAGAGCGGCTCAAACTCACAGAACGGCCCCTGCTCCCCCCTTCCCCCGGGCGGTCCACCCGCAGCCGCACCGGGCCAGGATGCGGAGACGGCGGCGTCCCGGACACAGGCCCCCCCCGGCCGGATGCTGCGTCCCCCTCACCGGAGCAGGGACCCCCACGCCCGCCCCCCTCCACTGGCTTTGTTTAATTAAAGCTCTATGTGCAGCACGTTCCGCGAGGACTGAAATAGCCGCTGGAGGAGCGCATGTAGGGAGGCAGGTCCGAGCTGCCCGCGTGGGAATGCAGAGGGATTGGGGGGTGCAAAGGAGGAGAGAGCCGGGAGAGGCGCTACCACAGCCCCCAGGCCTGGGGCCACCGGGGTTATTAGGATGCTGGGTGAGACACATACACACATACACCCCAATTCCCGGAGCAGAAGACCCTATACTCAACAGGACACTGCTGCCCGCGGCACCGGCTCTAACCCCGGAGCACTGGGGCTTCCCGCGGGCAACAGTTGCAGCGGCGGCAGGGATGCACCCCGCAGGCACAGGGATGCACCCCGCAAGCAGGGGGGCGGACACCCCAAGGTTGGGATCCCCCATGGATAGGGGATGCTCCCCCTGCTCCGCGCCCTCGACCCGGCCGGGGGGAGCTCCGGGCCCGCCCGCCCCGACGCACAGGGGCAGCCGGATCCGAGAGACCCCCGCCCCGCAGTCCCCGCCTGCTGAGCCTCATCCTGAGCTGAAGCCGCCAAAAGTTTGGCGACAGGGAGCGGCCACCGGGGGCCGCGTGGGGCTCGCCGGACACTCGGGGGTCCCCGGGCACCGCGGTGGGGAGACACCGGGGGGCTCAGTCGGGGGTCGGTGCCGGGAGGAAGGGAAGGGGAGGAACGTGCGGGCTGCGGCGGGGGCTGCGGACACGCTTACCTGCTTCGGCGGCGGCTCCCGGCGCTCGGCGGCGCGCCCAGCCCGAGGCGCGGTGATGGGCGGCGGGAGCACCCGCGGCTGCGGCTCCCCGCGCCCTTCCAGGCGGGCGGACCGGGGGCAGGAGGCGGGCAGGGAAACGCAGCCTGAGCCGAGCAAATCCCAGTGCTGGAGCCGGCCTCAGAGAAGAGAAGGGCTGCAGCTCCTCACTGCGTCAGGCGGAGAGCCCTGCCCGTGCAGGCGGCGCCGGGCAGCGCTGCCAGGCCCGGGGGGCTCCCATCGGCACGGCTCGGTTCGGATGGGATGGGCACGGTTCGGCTCGGCTCAGCACGACGGTGCGGCTCGGCTCGGCCTAGCACGGTCCGGTTCGGCTCGGTACGGCTCTGCTCGGCACAGCTCGGCTCGGCACGGCCCAGTTCAGTTGAGCCTGGCTCACCCTGGCTCGGTGCTACCCGGCTGGGTCCGGGCGCGCTGTCACGACATGGAGCGATAAGCGGCTTGTCCGGTAGAGCCTGGCTGGGAGAGGGGCAGGGGAGGGGGGATGTCTGTGTTTGTGTGTGTGACACTGTGTGCATGTGTGACGCTGTGTGTGTGACACTTGATGTGTGGGACACTGTGTGTGCAACACGGACACTCTGTGTGTGTGTGTGACACCTCGCGGGGGGTGTGAGTAGTGCTGGGGAGGGGTTTGTGAAGGTGTGAGTGTGTCTGTAGGGGACATCTGCCTCTGCGTGTGTGACACTGATTGTGTGTGCGTGTGGTGACACACTGCGGGGGGTGCGGGGATGGCTGTGCGGGGTGTGTGTCTGTGTGTCGGGGGTATCTGTGTGTGCGTGACAGGCGGTGTGGGAGTGTGTCTGTATTTACGCACATGTGTGTCTGCCCGTGAGCCCATGTGAACATCTCTGTGCCTGTCCCCACGTGGGCATGGTGTGTGAACAACATCATACACACATGGGGACACCCCTCACACCAAACCTGAGCCTCCATGGGTCAATCTGGGCCCAGCTGGGCAGCACCCGCTGACACTGGGACCACAGGGAGAGTCAGGACACTGATGCAGCTGGACTGGGAGCCCCATCCATAGACCCCAGGGTACCCAGCACCTTGTGCTCACCCCTTTCCCATCTCCCTGCCCTGGACCACCCCTTACCTGACCCAGATCCTGCCATCCCACCTTCCTGTTTGGGGGTTTGGGGGTTTTTATGCTGTTTTAGCATCACAACACGCAATTCAGGGTAATTGACACTGAGACAGCCCTCAGGATAAAAGCACTCTTCTCTCTCCACAGGCACTGTCATTGAACGTAAGGAGTGGTCAGTGCATTTCTTGTGATGGCCCAAGGTGTCTCAAGCCATCTCCAAATGCATCTCCGTGCCTGTGAGTGCCTTTTGCAGCCCTGCAAGGAGGTGGCAGGGGAGACAGAGAAGGTGGGGTGCGGGAGAGACATTTCACTCCTTTCAGTTTAACAGCAACACCACCACCACAGCCAAAAAACCTCAAGTGTGGAGTAATAGAGCTGGGAGACAGCCTGGGAACAGGCGAGCCATGGCCCCTCTCCAGACAGCAGCTGGCAACCTGGCACAGTGCTCACTGCGTAAGGCACAGCCCTGGGAAAGTGTCCATGGAAAGGCGGGAGGAGCTCCTGTGTGATGGAGAGGAGAGGGCAGGGAGAGGAGCTGCAGCATCCTCTGCTCCACAGCCTTCATCTACACCCCTGTGGGGCTTTGTCTCTGTGTGAGCTGATTGTTCTGGGGTTCTTCCATTTCCCTTTTGTTTTTCCTTCCCCTTGCATTTTCCCCTTCACCTTCCCACCTTCCCCTTCCCTTTCCCACCTTCCCCTTCCCTTTCCCTTTTCCATTTCCCTTCCCCTTCCCAGCCACCACTTGGACTCACACCCTTGAAGCACGGAAAACCCCTCCCTCCCTGGAGCAGGGATATCCCACTTCTCCCACTTCCATGAGCTGCCCTAAAGTCAAGGAGCTCCCACTTAAATTGCTTTAGAAAAATAAACACACAGGCAGTGACATGAAATAGGCAGGGGCCCACCATGGGGGTACCATGAGGTCAAGTGTCTTCTGTCTTTCCTGTGCCTTTGCTGGAGAAGGCTCTCCAGCCCATGGCTTGCATGAGTGAGCTGTCACATCTCCCTGGGCAGTGAAGGACACTGCCAGGTCCCTCCTGGTGCCAGGAATGGGGTGTCCCAGGGTGCAGACCCCTCCTTGGTGCCTCACAGCCCCTGTGGCAAGCGCTGTGGGTTCAGGCTAGCCCTGGAGCTGGGTCTGTCCCATGGCACCTGTAAGGAATCACCTGGAAGGGACAGGGATGCAACCAGCACCATGTTCCATTACAGGTCTTACCCACAGAGACCAGCAGCAAGGAGAGGAAAGGTTTGCAAAAGGCTCTTTGCATCCAACTCCCCAGAACTGCTTTGGGAGAGGCAGCCCCTCCAAGCCTTATCCATGGATCAAGGACAGGCTTTAAAGGAGCATCATTTCTACCAGGCCAATGGAGGAGGTGCTGAAAAGACGTAGTGCAATCTAACAACTTTGCAACCCAAGATAAATTAATAAAAGAAATAAGTACTTCTGAGCGAGCTGTTCCAGTTCTTCTGAGAGGAACTGACGCCAGCCCAGCCTCTGGCCCTATATTTAGTAAAAATCTAAACCAGACATTGATAATACTATTAAAGACAGGAAGGAGTAAAAGAAGACA
This sequence comes from Psittacus erithacus, assembly GCA_009867235.2. Classification (NCBI taxonomy): domain Eukaryota; kingdom Metazoa; phylum Chordata; class Aves; order Psittaciformes; family Psittacidae; genus Psittacus; species Psittacus erithacus. The sequence continues at coordinate 36,082 of WYDI02022492.1, read as the reverse complement.
TTGCCTTGCTGGGATGACTGATCTACTTACGCACAATGGCGGGAGGAGTGCTGTGAGAAAGGTGTCTCGGGTCAGGAGAGCCTCTGCTGGGCTCTAGACCAGCGGAAGAAGACTTCTGACACAGCAGGTTCAAGCAGTCCTAACCCAGTTTAACAAGTGGCATGGGAGGGAGAGGTGGTGAATAAAACATTGCCTGCTTCTCCCAGCGATGCGACGGTGGTAATGGGAACGAGAGCTCTTCTGTTGCCTATTGTAGCATCACCTGGAAGGGAAATGCTGGGCAGGGGACAAAGTGTTGGCTGGGCAGGGCTCTGTTTATTCATGTACAACAGGAAGGTGTTAAGTTAGATAAGGACATCAATGGCTCTGAAACACGACGTGACCTTGGGTGAGTGGTGTCCCTCTTGGCCTTGCTCAGGGCAGAGACTGAGCTGTCCTCACACAGTGCCCACAGCAGCAGGGCTCAATTCTGCATTCTCTTTTTGTCACTGAGATTATGACAAACTGGTGTCCTCCAAGAGAAGAAAGCACTTCTCAATACAGGGGAGACCAGGAAGGTGGCAACGTGACAGCCTTGTGGCTGCCCCTGTGCAGAGCCTGGGGAAAGAGTACGATGTGCTCCATGGGACCCCATGTAGGGCAAGGGATGGAGGTCTGGGGTCCTTTGCTCAGTTAGGCCATTCCTCCCCGCCAAAAGGTAATGGCTTCAAGTGTCTTAAAAATCACAAGAGCCTGAACCCCCCCAGTGAAACCCACAACAACAACAACCCACCATGCACAGAGGGTGAACCAGCCTTGCTCCATCCAGGACTCCAAGGGCTCTGCCTGAAGCTCCTGCTGCAGGCACGCGCAAAGTGTGCCACAACAGGGAGGAAAAGGGAGAACAATCCTTACGGGAAGGGCACGGTCTTCCCCCCTCACATCCCTATGAGGCTGGTTTGTGTCCCTCACTGAATGGTGAGGAGATGCGTCCCACCACCAAGTCACCATCCAGCAATACAAGGGGATGCTGCCATGCGGTTCCCAGCCATGCGCCAGCGTGGCTGTGGGTGACTTGCTGTCCAAGGGATAATTTCCTGCAACCTGAGCTGCTGCTTTGCTGTTGTTGTCAAATCCTATCTAAAAATCATCAGACTAATTAGAAAATACAAAATGACATTTTATAGGCTGTTAGTGCTGTAAGTGGACCAAGGCCTCATGGTATTTAAAGAATGCTTGGGAAACAACTCTGATATTTACATTTGGGAAAGAGTTACCAGGCTCAGGCAGAAGCTGCATTTCAGAACAGTTTTGTTGAACACACTCAGCCCCGGTGATGACAAATATTACTGAACATCATTACCCCAATTTTTCAGGGTGCTAAAACCTCATCCATTGTGAAACATCTCTGCTGTAGACTTGGGAGCTTGGATGTGTTTTTATAGCTTCCCATTTGTTATGATTTTATTTTTCTTTGAAACTCTGAAGAAGTCAACTTTATGCCAGTGAAGGGGATCAGCAGTGGGGCTGGGGGACCTCCGCCAGCCCACAGCCCAGTTGCAGAGTGGTTGTATATCATGAATTGCTCTGCTTAGGGCCTTCCACCCAAAGCTGGTGGAGGCATCCAGTACTGGTTTGGTCTCTAACTCTACTTTTACTTGCTAAGCCTGGCAGCTAAGGTGATTCCATGAGGATGATGGAGTTGCCATCCAGACACTCAAGCACTCAATCACATCTCAGAAAAAGACACTTTCCTATACCATGTGCTGCTTGTATTGACGACCAAAGTCTGATAATGGGCTTGATTTGGTCCTATTCCTCCTCACTGATGTTGATTGCTATCTCCCTACTGCGCTTGCATCATTGTGGAGCATAAGGATCCTATGGCTATGACTTTGGCTTCAGTGCAGCAAAGGCTGGGTGTCCACAAAGGCCCCAGGGGACTCATCCTACAGTTGATGGTTTCTTTTGTCCCCTCTGGATACCCTGACATGCTACTGTAGTGCAGATTATGTAGCTCTTTCTACCCAAGGACCTCCAAGTGAGTAAACAGAGTGAATAATTCACAGTGTGTAATTTCCTTAAAGATCTTTCTCTCTCTTTTTTTACTTCCCTCTCATACCCACATTGTCCGTGAAGAGAATAAGAAATTCTCCAGTGCATTTGTTCAGTGTTATTCACAAGTCTCTCTCATGAACAACTCTCAGCTCGCAGGTGCTTTCAAGCTAAGGAGTCTGACATCAAATCTTCAAGTTGCAATTTGGGTAATGGCCCAACAAAACACACATTCCAAGCTACCCATCCCAGGGCAATGTCCAAAATCCATCCTGTACACTTAGCTACCTCCAAACATCAGTGGATGGAGAGAAAAGGCTTGATTCTGCCCTTCTTGGCACTGCACAGGCCCAAGTATAGACATTATGACCCCCATTTTCACAAGCGGCCACTGATTTCGGGGCCTCATTTAAGACACTAAAGGCATGCTACTCATATCCAATGCTTAGTCTGTTTTGGGGTGGTGATGGAGGCAAGTCAGCCTGGATCTGAAGGTCTTCAGAGCAAAGCCTTTCCTTTCTTGCTTTGCCTTCAGTTCTCCTACACTTCTTGTGTCCATCTGAGGTCGTCTCCACTAACCTTTTGCTCAGGGAATCTCATCTTGGCATGTGTGAGAGATCTCATCTGTCCTTCAAAAGGCAGAGCCAAACCAAGTGATGCTATTCCAGGGCTGTCATTGAGATGAAACTACTCAGCTTTGCCAAAACCATGACTGAAGTTGGCCCCCAGCAAGAAAGGTTGACAGGGAGCACACTCCTGCCTTGGAGACATGTAGAAGCAGCCTGAATTTCTTTTTATTTACAGAGCATCAGATTGCACATTCCCTAAGAGCTCTGATTCATCCCTCACAAACCCTAGAACAAATACTCCAAAATCAGTCTACAGCATGCGGACAGGCTTTGTTCAGTGCTTTGAAAGAGAGCAGGTAAAGTCATTACCCTCACTTTGCATCGCAGAAGTGATATGCATAAAGCTGCATAGAACAACCCTGCAAAGCTCAAAGGAAACAAATGGGTGACTTGCACCATGAATTTCAATGGGACTTTGTGCCGCCAGGATAATAGCCAGCGAGACAGTGAAATATTGCACAGAGAGACACTGGGCAGTAAAAACAAGTTCCACTTGCTAATGCAGTGGACTATCCTACAATATCACATGGTGGGGAGATTGCGGAGCAATTGAGCAGGGGCACATGGAGCAGCCTGAGTGATTAGGGAGCACTCTGGGGCACAGGGCTGGAATAATTCAGGATGGGGTGTGGGGGTCTTTGAAGCACAGGGAATTATGCTGTAGCTTCTCACTGGAACTGTCCCCTCCCAGCTTGAAGAGGTATTCATCCAGCTTGGCTTGGAGGCTGAATAGGTCTGGGGGTCTCCAGCCAATTTTTCACATGGGTTAGCTACAGCCCTTGTAGCACTTGACCTGCTGGGGGTCAGCAGTGGCTGCATGACAGAGATCTGTATCCAAGTTTCTAATTATTATTCCCAACAACTGCCTTCACACCGATCCCTGGCCGTTGAACACAGCCTTTCCTCAGGTTGCTTCTGTGCTGTGGTCACAAGCAGTACAGACAAGGGAGAGTTTGCAGGAGAAAGGGCTACAGGGAGCCCCAGCCAGGGATACAGCATCCATGACAGCATCTTAGTTCTATGGGGATCGTGCTCCAAAGCATCTCTGCTTCCTGTGAGCTCCCCGCTCTTCCCATCATCCTCAGTGGGATGCCCTGCAGGCCATGGGCTCAGAAAAGTCTCTAAATATTGACTGAGAAAAATCATCCTCCCATTGGACACATGGAGTATAGGAGGCTTCCATGTAGCTTGATAAGTCATCCGAGGCTGAAGTAAATTAGCATCCTTTAAATTAAAGAGCTTTAAACAGCATCTTCTACCCAAATTGCCGCTATATCCATTTCAGGAGTTATAGCAAACACTTTGCAAGTAGACCCAGAGGAAGAGGAAGGGGGAAGGGGAAAGCCAAGTCTGATGTGGTGGGGAAGGGGCCAGGAGATGCCTGTTTGCACCAGAGGCAGCCGTGCTGTTACTGAGGCAAAGATATTAAAGCAAGCAATTCCCTAAGGCACCCTAGACCTTTATAGATTGCTGATGGTGAAAGCAGTAAATGAAAGGACACCTTTGAGTGAGCACTCATGTGTTAAACACTCTTGGAGGTTGTCCCCATACAAAACAGAGTGTGTCTTTCAAGCTGTGTAACTCCACAGCAGATACAACAGATGAGGGGTGCTAAATCCAGACAGGCAAACCTCACCAGGACATTCAAGCTGCATTTTCAAGATGCCCACAACAAGGGGAAATGGCAGTGCAATAGTCTGCCACCATGGACACTGGCTACTGGTTCCTGCGCATAACCACCTGGATATTTAAGGATTAAATGATTTTGGGGCCAAAAGAAGATGGGGAAAAAGGAGAGAATAGCCGAGATGCGTAGGTGAAGGTACAAGACAGGGTTGGTTGGGTCTCAGCCATGGCCACTTAAACTCTTTGGCTCTGAAAAGCAGAAAAAACCTAAGATGGATGAAAGTATTGGGCAAACTGAAATTCAGATGGGAATCCACCTATCCAGTACACCAAATCTCGGATTAATAACACCATCTCAGCATCTTCTTTTATTTTAAGGCTGACTGGAGATCCATGAGCGTATTCAGGAAGAGATTTGGAAATGGGTTCAGAATGAGACACACCGTGCCTCTCCTCTCCCCCAGCATCCCAGGAGCACAGACCTCCTGGTCCTTCATCTTCTTCATCAAAGTCCAGGCAGGCTGAGCGTAGCCTTGAGATAAGAGCATGAGGAGCAACTCTCCTCCATCCACCCCAACCCACAGCGACAGGACCCTGGTAATTTCCCCTCTAGTGACACGGCATTCAAAATAGCACAACACGAGGGGCTGCTGACTCAGAGGTACCCAGGTAAGGAAGGAGCTGCCGGGGAGGCTGCAAAGCTGCAATGAGACTGCAGTGACTACAGCCATCCAAAATAGCATTTGTCTCCACCGAGACTCACAAGCCCCCTGGGAGGGGAAGGACCTGTTATTCAGCAGTGCCGTCACATCCCAGGGGAATGGTTTGCTTGGAAAATGCGAGTTCAGAGGATTTTTGCAGCTTCCCCTCCCAGTCTCAATTTACCTCACCGAATTCAAAGCAGTGTGGGCTGGAAACAACGTTAAAAGGGAAAAGGAGGCAAAAAAAAAAATCACTCCAAGTGTATTGTTCTGGATAAATAAGACATAGGCGTGTTGTGGAAGGAGCTAAACCCATCCCACAAATGGTCTTCTCCTGCCAGGAAGATATGACAAAAATAATTACCTGGGCTATACATAATTATTATGCTGCTTTGAGGCAGCCACTTGCCCTTGGCACAGTTAAGGGAGCCTTTGCCTGATATTGATTAATGACATTAACCATTAACCATAACATTAATGTCCTGACCCACTAAATGGGCTGGGATGTCACAACTGACGTAGCCAGGCACCAGCCTTCATGTCTGCCCACCCTAAGGGGGAGGCACCATGTGCCTGATGCAGGAGAAACTCACCCAGTTGCCATTCCCAGTTGCACCAGTGCTTGGAGATGGATGGACTCCAGGGCAACCAAGCATCAAGACCTCCACTCAGGAGATGCTGGTTGCCATTGGCAGGGCCAGGTGGTTTATGGCACTCACAGGAGGTGGGACCAATGCTGGAAAACACAGAATTGACTTGATGATGAAAAAGAAAACATAGAGGCAATGAAATCACTGGGTTTTTCTCCCCCAGAAGGAGAAAGCTCCAAATTTCTCCAGTTTAGGTTCAGCTGCCAGAAAAGGACCTGTTCCACAGGTCACTTGGGGAAACCTCGGTGGGATGAATTAAACGTTCTTCATTTAATTCTCTCAAAAGAGGAAATAAGAGTTTTACAACCAGCTGTCAAATGCTCCGCAGCTAAAATATCAACAAAGTATGACAGACGCAAGATGGAAAAAGCCTCTGAGGTTTCCTTTTATTGACTGGGAAGTCTCTGCTTCTTATCTTATTATCTTCCAAGCTAAACTGATAGGAGCTAACAATCAGGAAATTGAATAGCATCATTGGCAATGACCATCCTCTCCTCAAATAGCTGACAGTGATGAATACCTGAGGAGACCCATCACTTCGGTACAGTGGGATCTAACAAAACAGCGTTTCATCTCATTCCATACAAACCATTTGGCTGACAATGATAGAGATCCAAACATCCTGCATCTCCTATAGGTTTATCTGGCAATCATCTAACGTTTGGGTCACGTAGAGCTCAGTTGCACATTGATAACACATACTTGAAGATCACAGGCTATGAAACTTATTGCTGTGCTGGCTGGAATAAATTATGCAAAGCAATGCGTTATCTGGAAGCCTGCAACGCGCACGCACATGCACACACACTCCGGTGATCTATCGCTCTCCATGCAGATGTTCTGCTGCAAAGGCATTTTAATTAATACATTGAAAATACGTTTCCTGCCTTGTCTGAGCCGGAGATGAGCAGGGAAATGACGCCAAGTGGGGGAAAAGCCCCCACTGCAAAAGAAAAGATGAAGGGAAAATGTAGTGACTTAAAACCAGTCAGAACTAAGACGTTGTCTGAACTGGGGCCCAGTCGTGCATTGAGCTGAAGTTGGCGGAAGAGCGAGTGGCAGGGACTGAAGATGCTCTCACGAAGACACTATGGGGCTGTAGCACAGCTCTTAGATACTTACTACTCCTATTCCTCCTGCTGAGAACATCCCTGCACCCAATCTCCATCCCTGGCATCCCCCCTGCCTCCCCATCAGGAAGGACACAGTTTAAGGAACCCACTCTTCAAACGAGAAACCAAACCTAATGCATGAAAATGTGCTATTTCAGAATGGCACCAAACCAAAAAAGCCCAGTCAAGACACCATCCACACCAGCAACATCTGGATAAAAATGCCTCCTTTCCAGCTAAGAGAAATAATTTCCATCCCTCAATGCAAACTGAAAGGGTGGGACATTTGCTTTAATTAGGAAAATGATTTTGGCCTTCCATGCTTTTTTTCTACTTTATTTTCACTGACTCCTGACTCGCTCATGAGACTCTCCCATATGGACCAGCCAAGGACCATAGTGGCAGCAATAAGTAAAATCAGGCAATGATTGCCCCACTGTTCTCAGTACCTGGCCTGAGAGGGGTGGCTTATGGGAGCACAGGGCTGCACTGTGACACTGCAGGCATTGGAGTTATCCTCATCCACCACATGGCAAAGAGGTAGCTTAATCACCCCACCATGAGGTGGTTGAAGAGACCCCCAGAAGGATGGGAGAGGAGATGGGGAGGCAGGCCAGCAAGGCACAGACCAAACAGAGGTGCTAATTCAAGTTTGCATCCTGATGGCTTGGAACAAGATCCCACTGGGAAGGGAGGGTAGAGGGAAGTGCGGAGTTGGAGCAGGAGGAAGGATGAGCCTGACAGCAGCCAGCCCCTCCAGCAGTGATACATTTGCAGGGGCACCATTCAGCGAGCATGATTTGGCTACAGTGGGATTGTTGCAAACAACATGTCCTTCTTGTAAAGTGACCCTTGGCCATGGCACAGGATTAATCCTGGGTGGGAGAGTGGGAACATGGAGCTGTTTTCCCATGCGAATGGGGATGTGCTTGCAAAGAGAGCTCATGCCAAGAGCTGAGTAGGGTCTGGTGAAAGGAGACAAGTTACCTCCCCAGGGTCTGTCCTCACTGAGGTGACAGGACACACAGGCAGGTCTGCGCAGGTGGGCACCTCTATCACGCTCCATCAGGATTCGTAGAGAGCAATAACCAAACCCTCTTGGTTGAACCTAATCAGGAGGGAAGGCTCCAGCTTCAAGCAGGGAGAAACCCTGATATATACCCTGGAGAAAAAGAGATGTGAAATTATCCTCCCCAGACTAGGGAGTGCTTTTAAATTGCAGCAGAAGCCTTTGAGAGATAGCTCTGCTCTCCACAGGAACTTCTCCCCATCCTTGGAATAAAAACCTGTTAACAGTGGAGAATGATGATATTATCTGTTTGTATTGCACTTTTATCACAAGCCATTCCCAAAGTGATTTGATATCATGTTCTCTGAGAGCTGCTCAAACACAGGCCCTGTTGGGAAGCAGCAGCAGAGCAGCCACCACCCTCCTTGCAGGCAGGGGAAAGGGGGGATGTGGAAAAGAAAACCACATCCTTGGTTTCTCAGACCCTCGCAAACCAGTAAGGATGTGAGGTTTATGGTCCTACCCCAATCCATCCCTCACTGCTCCACACCAGACCCACATTCCCCTCAGAGAACACAGCCCACAGCCTGACCCACCAGTGTTAGAGCAGAGAAGGTGTCAGAGGGAAGAGGTGTTGCAAGGGAGCAGGGGGAGAGAAGGAATAAGACTAGGAGAGGAAAAGGAAAGGGAAGGTTTTCCTTAAGTGAACAATGGCCAGGATGGCTGAGAAAGGGAGAGACTCGTTGCAGCCATGCAGTCCCTGCTGCCCTGTAGCCCCAAAGGATACATGCAGTATCTCTCCCTGAGGATTTATCTCCCTGCAGAAGTTGCAGACAAGATCCCAGAAGCTGATAGTAGAGGCAGCAGGAGAAAATGAAGAGAATGGCCTTTGCCACGTGGGGAAATGCCTGCATTTCTCACCCTCCCATTGAGCTCCAAGAGGTTCAGGTGTTAGCATCCATTCTCAGCTCCCAGCCCAGACAAGCGAGGATCAATAGGGTTACAGATCTCTGATGGAAAGCAGAAGCTCACTACTGTGTTTAGACACAAAACTGAGCAGCTTTCTCTTAAAGTGACTGATGGAGGAGTCCAAACCCTGCAGCATCCAGGCCAAAACACAAATAATCCACCACACTGTGGTCCATGGACCTGGACTCCATAGAATTAACCTGGACATCCAGGTTGGAGGACTGCAGTGCAGTTGCCTGTGAGCATCACCTGGTGATGCACATGATTAGGACAAGTATTTTTGTGTTTTCCTTTGATGGACAGGTACTTTGGGTAACCATTTCCTTTCTTTAAAGCCAAGTGCAGATGCTGTGCCCGAGTCTCCTTCCTACAGCCACGTTTTAAGCAGACATACAAGGCACAGACACACAAGGCACAGACACACAGACCTCAAGAAGCATTATGGAGAGGCGAAAGCCTGCAGCTCCGTGCTGGGAATATCAGTGGAGACACAAAGCGATTTCACTCCCAGCTAAATTGTTGCCTGATTGACACCCTGTAATAAAGAGATTCGCCACATAATTATTGTGCATTTGGGATGCAGCACCAGTATTTCTTTTTTAACCCAGCGACAGTTTTAAACAGTGGTTGAAGTATGTGTTTATATTAATGTCATTAGTTATTTTTGTGTGGTTTACAGAAAAGTTTTTTCCTTGAAACAGCAATACAGCAAACAAGAGCTCAGGCATCTTCTGCAGACACCTCTACTTTCAGATGAACTACTGAAGAGAATGAAGAGGAAGGATCTGAGCTGGGATTAAACAAGCAGCATCTTGACTTGATGACTACAAGGGGTGCAGGATCAGGCACGGCTGTTGGGAGTTTCTTACCTCTTATAGGGTAAATGCAGGAGGCTGAAGAAATCTCTTCCACTCTTAGGCTCCTGCTGTGGCAGCAAGGGCTTGCCATGTCTTCACATGTGACACACTGTAGGTGGCTGAGACCTGACCTCTGTCAGGACACCTACATGTGGACACAGCCAGGATGGGGACACAAGTGCTATTGTATTCAGGTAGCTATCCAAGCCTTGCCAGAAAAGATGCTAAACTAGGCTTAAAAGAGATGAGAGAAGGAGCTTGGCATTTACCGTTAGAGAGAAACAATAATAAATGATGTTTTTTATGAAGAAATATTATCTAGAAATTTTATTTCTATTCCTAGGGCCTCCAACAGCCAGCAATGTAATAAAGAGGAAAAAGAAGACGTGATGGGAAAAATTAGAATAATGAAGATGATCAAATAAAACCACATGCATATATACGCCTTAAGTCAATAACACCTCGACGTCGCAGTTGGGTTTGTGTTCTTCTGCAATGAAAGAAAGGCCACATTTCATAAACTGACACAAATTATCCTGGAATCAAAATGAAAATGGTTACAAAAGAGGTGGTGAAATATTATCAGTCAGGAATGGGAACACGGGTCCTTCCATCACTGTCACCAGGAAGATGCGTCTCCAGCGGATGCTCAGAGCTCAGCCTCGGGGCTTGCTGCTCCACCACGAGGGTTTGGGCTGGTACCAGGAGCCCCAGAAGATGCTGTGGTCTCCCTTCAGCTTCCAAACCTGCCTGGGTACCACCTGCGGCTGGGCAGAGCAGTGTGGGGCAGAGGCAGGCTCCAGATGTGGGGGCAAATCCCTGCCCTTCACAATGATGCATTTTAAAGATTCATTTGGGAGCTGGGGGATATCTGGCTATCAGCTTTCACAAGGCAACTTGGCCCTGCTCCTCAACCTCCCATCATCACCTGCAAGGCTTTGTAAATCACGAACACCATTTCTTTTCTTCCAGAAGCATGATCCTGCCTCAGAGCATCTCTTCCCACAGATGCACAGCATGGATGCAGCTAAAGCCCTCAGAGGTGCTTTGTATCAATTCTTCTCTCTCCACAGAGCAATGCCAAAGAACCAGATCAGTCCTTGCCCATGGCAGGGGGCTGGAAATAGATGATCTTAAAGTCCTTTCCAACCCAAACCATTCTATGATTCTATAAAACCCTTCAAAGTAGCACCTTCTCTGAGTATTTCCAGCAGCTGCCCCATTACACTGTACTCTAGGAGGTACCAGTGTGGTGGCTTCCGCGCTCTTCACAAGCCTGGCACAGCTCGTGGTGGTGCCCCTACATGCCATAGGGGTAACACACCACCTGGGAATGCTCCTCTGCTTCCTACTTTGCTTTATATCCACTTCCTGCTCTGACAGATACAACAGACCCGTCCTGGGACTGGGTTGCATCTCCGCAGTGGCAGCCACCCATCATTAACTGGGTGACTCAGGCAATTTTCCTGAGCTGCTGCTCAGTTCCCAGCCTGTAGTACAAGTTCTCGTCATCTGCCCTTACATGTGTGACCTTGCACTGCTGGCTCTCTTAGATTTAATCACTTCTACTCATGTTGAGATCACCCAGGTCTTCTGGCATGACATAACATGACTCTGTATTGAGGATACTTCCCAGCACTGCATCTCCAGTGTTTCATTAGCATAAGACTAATTCTTATGTCAAGGTCATTAATCAAAATCATTATATGATGAAAACAATGTCATTCCTGAACTCTGTCCTTGAGACACTTGGTGAACTATCAGCCCTTTCCTCAGTGCTTCCCTGGTGCACAGTGCCCCCACTTTAATCCCACTAATTCCCACCTCCTCTGGCTTCATTAATAGGACATGAGATAGGTGAGGCAGCCGGGCTGTGGAACTGTCTGGGAAGTGAATTTTGGGGTAATAATGGAAAAAGATTATATGGCTTATGGAGGAAACTGATCTGCATACACATACCTTGCAAAGATGACCCAACTCTTAAGCGTCCATCTCAACATCCTTGTCTCCATGGGGAGGAGGCACCATACAGACACTCTCAGGGACAGACTGAAGCCATCTGTGGTCCCAGCAATGGCTCAGCACAGTGTGATTCTTCATTCTTATCTCCTTCTGGTCACTGTAGAATGGCCAATGTCTGGATGTAAAGATCTGAATTTGCTTAGGAAACACACTGGCACCTTCCTCATCCTCACTCACAATGATGCCTGCTCTCCATGGCAGGACCCTCCAGCTGCTCCTGCAGCACCACAAACCTCTCCCAGCAGATTTGACGGTGGAAAGAAGCAGCATTACAGCATTGCCACATCACCCAGCGATGTCTCTATTAGCACTCTCTCTGCTAGCTGGATATGGATCACCACAGTTAGTATCCGTGTGCGTAACAGAAAGCAGGCCTGCAGAGCAGATACTGAAGTGCAAGGGACAAGAAACAGAAGGTCCCCAATGGATGGAGGAAATTATGGTATCCATGAGGAGCTGTTCTGGAGCTCAACCGATGGGAAGGGCAGCGCACATGTCCTCATGACCCAAGGTCTTCTCAACTCTTCCCTCTGTCTGAGTGGCAAGCAAGAAGTAACCTCAGTGATTGCATTTCTTTGTATGACCCTATCTAAAACTTTCAGCATCAGATAAACAACTCCCAAGGGTCAATTAACATGTCTTGAGATGATTAGAGTCTGACACTGATGAAACCCAGCAGTAATTAGCAAATTAAAAAAAAAAACCCAACCCTTTTGATTAGTACTCAGCATAATTCCCTCCAATTATTCAAAGTTCATGACTACAGGGGGTGGAATATCTCCAGGAATATTTATTTATATCCCTATTTTTTTCCAATCAACTTTGTGAATCTAGTTAATCATCAGCACTTGAACTTGTTAACTTGGAGAGTTTCAGAGCTGTCACTCTGTCTGATTGCTGGAGACAGCCTGAGGAAGAGTTTGGGGAACACAGAGAAGCCAAATACCTGTCTGAGGCAAAGAAAAAGCAACGAAAAAAAAACCCAAGAAAAAAGCATTAAAAAAAAGGGAAAAAATCCCAACTCACTGCAGCAGCAGAGCAAATAAAAATAGTGGTTTCCCTCTCTTTGTTTAGAGTCACAGCTTGGTGCTGGCATGTTTTGCATCAGCCTGTCAGACAGTGCTTTGCAAAGGCAGGCAATACACCTCCTTCTGCACACGGACAAAATCCTCTTCGAAGAGATGCTCGTGCCTGCAGAGCCCAAATATCTGGGCAGAAGCAGCACAGGCAGCCAAGCTTCCCCTGCAAATGTGCTCTGTGGTACTGCAGGCAAAGAATAGCCTTAAGCTATTAAGCTCCTTGGCTGCAGGTGCAGTAAATCAGTGCCCCAGCCAGCCCCCCGTTGTGGCTGGGGCAGGGCTGACCTGTCCATCATCCATGGGAAGCAAGGGCAAGCCACAGAAAAGCTGGAATTCCTCTGGAAGTCATCAGTGGCTGCGGGGAAGCTTTGCTAAAGCATTTCATGCCTGTCTTCAGATGATATGAGAACAGTTTTCCTGCCCTAAATCCTTTCACATCCTTTCCAGGAGGAAGGAAGGGATCAAGGACCACAAAGCCTCTCCTTCCCTATCCCTCCCCAGAGCTGCCCCAGCAACCAGGGCTCATGGCTATTGGCATGGAGGTGGGGTGGGGACCAGCATCCCCATGCTGCTGGCAGGGGCAGGTGGATGTGTGACCCCCATCCCATAGCCCCATATGTCCCAGAATATGAGAGAATATGTCCTCTCCTAAGGGAGAGGTCGATGAATCGAGAGCAAGAGATGCCACCACCTCAAAGGATCAAGGTGGTCAGAGCACTGCAGGGCTTTACTGGGAAAACACTGCAATGGAGGCCAGGAAAACCTTTCAGCACCCTCTCATCTCCTGATGCATGATCTCAGCATCCCCAGCTTCACTGGCCCTTGACTCCTACAAGCTGCGTTGCTTGGGCAGAGATCAGGTCCATCCTGGTGGCATGCAGGGACTTCCCTTGCTGACATACGTGGGCAAGAGCTGGGGGCATGGAGATGTGACTACCTGGAGAGTGGGCTTGCCAGGCTCTGAGCTGCAACTCCTCCACCCTCTGCTTCATTAAAACCTTCTTTCCTGCCCAAGTGAGCCCTGAGGGATGTAGAAGATGAATCTCTGATAGGAAGACATACGCTTAAACCTTTCAAAGCCATTTTTCATTGGACTCTCCTACATTCATCACTGCAGACTAACAGAGATTTTCTCTCTAGTTTAGATGATTATTTTTTTTAATTTAATCCTATCCAGTGAGAGCCCTCTAGGGAGCTCCTAACCCTGCTTTAATAACATGCTCATTAGCGAGGTTATTCAGGGAGTGGTTTCTATTTGACACTCCAGCATCTTTCTAATTAATGTTGCTTTAAAACAAGCAAACCTTAAAAAAGAGAGAATATCAAACAGCTCGGAGTCAGCACTGCGGGAAGACAGCAATTTCCTCTGGATTTTCATCTCCCTTCTCTCCAAAATTCAGTTCCGAGAATGTCAGCCATTTGCTGAGACAGGACTAAGTTAAAAGACTACAAGGCCCTGCCATCCCAGCAGCTCAGAGACGTCAAAACAGCAGCCAGCACACCAAGTAGGACACTAAGCATGGGTTTGTTGAGCTGGATTAGGTCCTGCATGAGGCACACTCTGAGTCATGCATGTGCAAGGTTGTACCAATGCACACAGACACTCCCCATGGGCCAAGGGACAATAGGGTGACATTTCTTGCCACCTCTGCAACTGGAAATCCTTCCATCAGTTCAACACCTCCCAGTACTGGAGGTCTTTCCCTTGGTCCGTCATTTGTGCTGGGTTTGTGCACGGTAAACTGCTGCAGCAGCCAGCAGGATCCCTGGGTTTGAGTGAAGGGATGTTGTCACACTTGCTGGAGCAGGGACACAGAACTCCTCTGACATCTCTCCAGGTGACCTGACTTACCTGTATTAGATTGACTTTTCCCTTTGGCTTAGTTATTCCATATGGAATGGTCCAAAGGCTGGAACAGCCATCTCATCTCCAACCAGTGACTTCACAAGTGGTATTTGCCAGGCGTGCACCTCAGCTTCTCTTCCATGAAGGCGAGCTCTGGAAACACGCCCCACAGCCAGGTACTGATGCCTCTTAGCGACCAAGAAGAGTCTCCCACAGCAGGTGCTGCAGAAGATGAAGCATGGCAACATTAGGGCACAAGTTACTGAAAATGGTTTCAAAACATGCTCAATTTACCCACAATAAGCAGGACTGAAGCTTCCTTCACTGCCCACCACTTCCCCAGCTGCAGGAACGGGTCCTATTAATTTCATTTTAGATATAGAACATTGAAATCTGGGTCACAAGCGGGGAAAGCAGAGCCCACTGCAAAGAAATACCACTCTTGGCAAGTCAGCAGATGCAAGGAGAGCACAACAGGGACAAACTCTGCACTGCTGGAGGGCCAGCACCACTCCACCAACCAAAAAGAGCTGCAGCCATTTGTGCCCCAGCTGAGCTTGGTCCTGGAGGGCTGGTAGCAAGTGCTAATTGGGCCGGGAATGGAATCCAAGTGGTAAAATGGTGAGATAAGAGGGTTAAGAGCCTGTGAATTCCTAGGGCTGGTAACAATACCAAGAAGAGATTTGCGCAAGGCTTCCCTCTGTGTTGTCCTCAAGTCATTCCCCACAATTTGGCCTGAAATAAGTGGATAATTGTGTTGCCCACCACAGCTTGCCAAGCACATGTCTCCGCCTGTGACGCAGGGAATAATGTCAGCGTTACCTGGTTGTGTGAGCAGCTAAACTCTGAGTAAGTCTGCAGGCATCCTCCGCTCTCTATTATCACAAGTTCCCCTTAGGCTCTTCTCTTTGCCTTCCCCAGTCTTACACAGAATTTGGGCTCTTTTTAATTAAATGACAACCATCTGCAGCCAGAGCTTGAATTACACCTGCCTAAAGCGATCGACAGTGATTGGAATTGTCATATCATTTTGATTGCAAAGATTCCCACGCAAGTCAAAACAAGCTGGCAGTGCAGGCATATGCTCGAGCTATTACCAGGGCTGTGAGACAGCTTCCCTTCTGCCGACATGCACCCAAGGCCTATCTCTTTGCAGTGGTTTGCGGAGGGAGAAATGATGCTGATGCTGTTTGTGGGACCCAAGGTAGTACTAGAGATGAGGCACAGTCCTCATGCATCCGGCTCCACTGTTTCAGGATTAATTCTTTACATCAGGCCTGCAGCAGCTGGTGTTTCCCTGGCTTGTTTTATGGCTGTGGTGGAAGAAGAAAGGGATATAACTGAAATAGGGCAAGTTAGAATCAGGCACATTAAGATGAAAGAGTACAGATCAGTGAGGATATATGGAAGCTCTCCCCAGCAAGCATCGTGCCAAGATATCCCCAGGGATTGTCCACTCCTCTCCATACTGCACTGCAGTGCTGACTGGTTCTTCTTTGCAGTTGCTCTCCACTCCCCCGTAAAGTCTTGATCGTACACACAGCAAATGGGATGCCCATGACTTCCCAGTATGTCAGAAAAAGTCTGTCCCAGTTTGATATGGGCAGACCTTACTGGAGGCCATGATGGCACAGCTATGCTAGGAATGCTGGGAGAGGACCTGCAGGCAGCTTGGCTGGACCCCTCATCCCCTACTACCATCAGCTCTCCCACCAAGCAGGGCACCGTGTTTTCAGTAAATACCAAACCAGTCTGTAAATGGACAATCCCATAAGCAAAATCATCAGTGAAAACAGGCTGAATTGGGGAAAACTGCGACCAAAATCCATGGGAGAGGGAGGCAGAGGGAAGATGCTGCCCTTTTGCACATGAAACTTCCCACTGTTGTTTCCAAAAGCAGTTTTCTTTAAGACCAGACCTCACTTTTAAAGTGAAGCAGGGAGAAGAAAAGAAAAGTTTTTGACACATCAAATAACCTAAAGCAAAACATATTCATCCCAGTCCAGCGAGACAGTTGGGATCCCCAGCTGAAAGACACACGGAGAGCAGGCTCTGGGGGCACTTAGACCAAATCCTTTGCCCCTATTTATTGGGTCAGACACCAGCCAAAAGCCCCCTGACTCACAAGCCCCAGGGCCACGGAAGGGCAGCCACAGGCCACTGCTGTGGGGAGCATCTCCCCCCTGCTCAATCCTGCTCCGGTGTCACCACTCAGGGATTGCGGTGCCCCTTTCTGTTGCTACAGAAACAGCCGTGATGTCATTCCATGGATGAGGAGGTAGCGCAGGAGCTCCCGGGAAGGGCAGAGAGGTGACACAGGATCAGGCCCTCGCTGTGCTGAACCCCAGGCACCGTGTCCCCCAGCAGGCAGAGGTGTGCCAGGGAAGGCAGGAGCTGCAGGAGAGGTGAACAGCTTTGTGTCCTCAGGAAGCTCATTTTTAAGCTTTCCATACTGAAAAGTGACATTTTTTGGAGGTGTGGAATAGATTCTTCGGTGTATTGGTTTGGAGCAATAATGACATCCAGTGGCTGGTTAGCTTAGTCCTCAAGGGGAATCGTGCATGAGCATCCTTGTCCTGTCCCTGTTCAAGTGTGATAAAGTGGGACAGGCTGGAGCAGACGGAGTTGTTGCGGGTCTCTCCAGGCTTCTCTTGCGCCTGGAAGGAACAGCACTAGGACTAGCCCTACGGCTCCTCCAGCAGCTACAGAAGCTGCTCCCAGGACATGCTCCCACTGAATCCTCCCCAGCAAGCCCCAAGCCTGCTTCTTTTGAAGTTAAAAGTCTCTTGGTTTCAGGGAGGGTGCAGAATGAGAGCCAAGAGCTCTGCTTCTCCTGCCTGCCCCAGGAATACTCCGAGCTTGCTGGAGGGGCACACACGGTGAACAAAACCCTACTGAAGTGACTCAGGCAGCGTGGGCATTCTACACTGACGCTGTTTATGGTACTGAGTGACAAGACCTGAGACATCTGAGGCCAGACTGAGCTCTTTCTATGCCCAGGGAAACCAGGGATCCATGGAACACTGGAACACCAAAGATAGGCCACAGGATGCCAACACAGGCCAGCTTAGTGGTGTGTTGCTGTGCCCATGCCAAGTGTGACATCAACCACAAAGTCAACCCAAAATAACTAAGCAGCATCTCAGGGCCTGTAGCAAGACACAGGGAGTTCTTGTCCCTTTTCCTGAAACCAGGGGCTGGGACAGCACCATTTAGGGATCTGAGACACAGTATATCAGCAGGATCTACATGGGATGAAGCCACCACAGTGGCTTCATCACATCCCCTGATGACAGCAAAGGCAGGAGAATGATTTATTTGAAGCCAGAGCCCAGCTGTTGGGTGTTTATGGTCTCTGAATGTATCTCTTGCAGAAAGCTAGGTTGGCAAAGCCTACCAGGAGCAGTTTCTTTGCTCACCCCTGCCAATGATTACTGGGTCAGGCAAAGGTTTCACTCCAGAGATGATGGCTTCATATGCATGGATGTCCCCGGTTCCCCTCAAGGCTCCAGCAGCAAACACAGCTCAGCCCACATATGCCTGCCCAGACCCTGAGCAAGTCACTGGGACGTGAAGAATACAGTTACACAAGCGGAGCAGCGAGCACTACTGCCTCTGTCCCTGCAGCTCACAACATGGGCTGAGCTGGCAGAGGGGCTGGCAGAGACAAGGATGCAGTCGAGCATCCCATGGAGGCTGCACTCATCATAAGGGCTCTGGCATCTCACATCACTGCCAGAGTGGAATGAATTACTGGGATTGATGTGGGTGCAGGCCATGGCCATGGCACAGCCTCAGGAGCTTCTCACACCTTGGCAGCAGCCATGAAGCTTTGCCTTGCATGGAATAAGAGTGTGAGGTTTACCCCATGTCTGCTTCTCATCTCACCTGTAACTGCATTTCAGGAAGAGTTACCCTCTCCATGGATTGCAGATGGAGCCATTCATCTCTAAGAAGACTGGAAGAATGTTAAAGTCTATTAAGCCAGGGGTACTAATTGCAAAGGGTCAACAGTCATCTCTTACTACGCTGGAAGATGTGCAAACGCCCATGAACAGTCAGGGACCCAGAAGATGAGTTGATTTAAGGAATCACCTCTTTAAAAAGCCACCTTAAGAGTAAGGTCACCACCTTATTGCAAGTTCTGTGCTCTCCCCAGTGGCTCAGGTTTCCCCAGCGCTGACTGCACCAGTTTCTATCACAGCCTACACAGCTCATACACTGTCATTTCAGTGAGCTGGTTGCTGTGATGGCCTTACTCAGACTGCTCTATGCTTTGAGAGGATCACTGTGACTGCCCTGGTTGATTACAGGGGAAAGTACCTCCTGCCATTGCTGTTAACAGGGCAAGTCCACGTTGTACCGGCCTCAAAACTGCCTCTCTCCAGCTCACAGGGGGAAAGGGACTCTGACAACACAGAGCTTATTCACTGGATGTTTCACCCAGATGATGAATGAACAGGCTTCTTGTTCCCTTCTGCTCTTAAAATTGCTAGCAAGTGCTCAGAGTCACATCTGCATGGGAGATGCACTCTAGAGCCCAGTTTGTCTCTCTCCTGCTGTTCCTGACAGGTCACCAGTGTTTCAACAATGCCAGGAGAGAAGCCCTGAGTGTCTCCCCTCAAAGTTCCATGTGTTGGTGTGACAAGGAAACCTCTGCTTGAAGCAAGGGAGACACCAGTCACAGCTGGTCCACGCATTACCTTGGCCAACGCATCAACTGGGTGGGATGCCTTTGTCTTCACAAAGCCTTGGCCAGACACTGCCCAAGTGGTATCAGCCGAGATGTGAGGGATAGCTGAGCCTTTGTGAGCATGCAGCAGTGTGAGAGCAGGGAGGCAGAACGCAGGGCTGACCCCAGCAGTAAGTGGGTGCATGGCTGCAGGCAATGCTGACAGCTGCTTTGCGATCTCATTTCATACAGGTGTTATCTTCCCTGCCTTCAGCTCATTGCTATTGCTCATTTCTGGTCTGTGGGAAAGGGAAGGAAAGGGAAAGAAAAGAAAAGGAAAGAAAAAGGGGGGGGAAAAGGAAAAAAAGGAAAAGGAAAGGGAAAAAGGAAAGAAAAAAGAGAAAGGTTATTGCAGACCCAAAGGACCCTTCCAGCACAACATTTAATACGCTTTCTCCTGTTATATTAGCACTAGACAATCAAACTGTTCAGCACAAGGTTATTTCCCTCTAGGATAGAGCGGTGACTTGGCGAATGCTTAAAGAGATCTAACAGACATATTGCATTCCTGAAGGCTGAGGGATCACCAACGAGCCATGCTGGCCTTTAATTGCCTCTGTGCTGCTGAGCGCGCTGGGTTTGGAAGGAGACAAAACAGAGATCTCAGCTGAGACAAGTCACCCCAAGCTCTGCTTTTGCCCTGGGGAGGAAAGGACCAATTCCCTGGGCAGCCTCCCATGCTTAGCATTCCTCTTTCAGCTCACATGGCTCCATTAGGTTTCCCAATGCTCTGTTTCCAGCTGCCATTGAACAGATGCCACTTCACTCCCTGGAGAGGTCTGTTTCCTAATGCTAGCATCAAACCCTCCATCACTTCACAAAGTGCTGCAGGCACGAATACAAGTCACACAACCAGCATCTGTGATCTCCTGCAGCAACCCCTCCTGCCCATGCTGCAGGTCCCCTGAGCACTTGAAGTGCTGGGCACCCAGTGACCTGACACCCATTTCCACCAAAGGTCCCAAACCTCAGCCACTCTTACAGCTAAGAAGTGGTTTTGGTGATGTAAATGGATTTTTTTCTCTGCCAGCTCATGGCCAGGAGGTGCAGTTTTGTTAGTCACTAACTGAGGAAAATAATTTCTTTCCCTCCTTTAGGCAGGCTCCTCACACCCTTGTATCTTAGCCTGGATCTTTCCTGCTTTCCTCCACAGATTTAGTTTCCTTCTTTCCTCCACAGATTTAGTTTCCTTCTTTCCTCCACAGATTTAGTTTCCTTCTTTCCTCCACAGATTTAGTTTCCT